>WTSP01016378.1:0-21238 GCA_025331215.1 Actenoides lindsayi | reverse complement strand
AAAAAAAAAAAAAAAGAAAAAAAAAAAAAAAAAAAAAAAAAAAAAAAAAACAAAAAACGAAAAAAAAAAAAAAAAAAAAAAAAAAAAAAAAAAAAAAAAAAAAAAAAAAAAAAAAAAAAAGGGACTAATTGTCTAGGCAGTAGTGCTGTAGAAAAAAAAAAAAAGGAATCACAATAAATGAGAATTCAAGTATAATATTATAAATAACTACATTCATCAAATAGCATGAAGAGCACAGAAGGCAGTTACATTGTTCTGCTTGGTTGTTGATCAGACATCAAATGTAACTCTTCAGCCCAGTGTGATGGTGCAACATAGAGAGAAAAGTAATGCTTCCTGAAGGCAGCAAGACCAAAAAGCAGCTTAGAAAATATGATTTATGGAGGAACTGAATTTGTTTTCTATTACTTGCCCAGTCTTCCTTGTAGATGTCTCTGATTGTGTACGATTTCCTTAAAAAGGTGATTAATGGGCCAATGTATGGTGAAAGGTAGGACAAGAAATAATGGCTTTAATTTGAGCTCAGGGAGATTTATGTTACACATTAGAAAAAAAAAAATTAAGTATGAGAGCATGAGTACAGTGAAGTAGACCTGGTTTGGAATCACCTTCACTGGATCAATAACACATTAGACAACATCTGCCAGCCAACCAGCTACCCTTTAGAGAGGAGGAGGTAATAAATCATCTTTTGAGATATTTTTAGACTTACATTTATTCAACTTTCACAACCACTGAACGGTTGTTTTCCTTTTTTACCTAACACATTCACTATTTATCTCATTTCAATAACCAAAATCATCAATATTTTTCCTAATTTTTTTCCCTGAGGATGACTAATGCCTTTACTGATTTCACAAGAGCAATGCTAATTTGTAACAAGGAGCCAGTACATTTCAAGGGGAGTTAGCTGATATCATTGCTTAATTCTTTACTACACTACTGTGAATAGTAGACTGGAAAATGCAAATGAATTGGCAGTATAATTTGTTCTGTGAACTGTAATAGGAAATGCGCAAAGTGGCTCCAAAACACAACCCTAAATTTGAAAGAGCTGTAGGCTTTCATCATTCAAATGCAGTACAGGAGCTCTTAGAAAGACAGAGAATAGAGCATCTCAAATAATTTGTTGATTAAAAAGCAAATATTTGAAAAGGATTTGGCTTACTGGAGAGGTGGCAGTCTGTGCAGGCTGTGCAGATCCTCTGCTGCTTGAGCAGAGGCAGTGAAAAATGTGAATACCAACGCAGCTAAAATAGTACGCCTCCTCTCTCTTTTTCCTTTAAACTGTTGTAAACATTTTAAACATTCACATCTACCTTAAACCATTGAATACAAAATCAGTAGAATTCTGGTATGTAATTTTGCTCACATAGTTCATAAGCTACACGTGGCCAGATTCTGGGAGAAGGATTGACGTGTGCTGCTCTCGTTCTTGCTCTCTTCCTATGCACTCACTGCGCCGTACCATGGGGAATGGAGCGATGGATTAGATGGACTCTTGGGCTAATCAACGTGGCAGCTTTTGTGTTGGCCAGATCAGGGCTGTTTGGCTGTACCAGAGGCTTTAAAGATTTGCTTTTCAGAGTATTCTTTCTTTTTTTTTTTTTTCTTTTATTTTTTTTCCAGCCTTAGAGTTGTTTTCATGTTAACTGCAGTGACTTGCTAGAACTTCTTTAAAGAGCTGAATACCCACTCAACAATTGTTTAAAAAATTCTTTGTGAATTGTCAGAGACATCACTATTTCCATAGCTACAAATGGTCTGTTAAAGCGGATTCTGTATTTTTGGAATCATTATGGCACTGGAAAATCACATTGCAGTCATGAGTGAGAATAGGAGTACAGCTCTGAGGCTGTGCAAGCGGCTTAGCCCAGCCCTGTGTAACAAAGTGTGGAGCTGGAACTGCTGCTACTGCATCCGTGTTTGGTTGCTGAGAGCAGGGCATTTGCTCAGTCCTGAACTAGAGTGGCTTTATTGCAAGTCCATGCTGGCTTTCTTAGAGGCTGATCTGGTTTGTCAGGTGAGCTTTGTGTTATGACAATGTACACAATCAGTTTTAGGGTTAACCTTGACCACCTGCCATTGTTAAATGCCCTAAATATTTATTGTCTGGAGTCAGTGCTTAAGAAGTACATCAAGGTAGAATAATTTTCCACTGCTAGTAAGTTTACATAGCGCGCAGAGTAGTGACTTACCCACTTAAATGATCCAAAACATTAACGTTAGTGTATGACATCTGATAAGTAGGAAGTTTTAATTCTGTCTCATGGTGGATGTTACTTTGATTTTTATATCGTTATTTTGTGTAAGCATAGCTTACACAATGTGTTTGAAATGAGAATGAAGCAACAATATTTTACTCAGATTAGGTATCTCTTCCAGCTATATAGAATTTTCTGATGCTGTAGATTTTTACAATATGCAGTAAAACCGTAACTGGTAAAACCAAATAATCTAATGAAATCTCTTCAAAGGAACAAACAAGTAAGCACATACTTACTTGCACTATGCATTGTGTTGCTTTACGTGTTGTCTATCTTTGAAAGTATGATACTATGAAATTTAGAAGGAATAAGAATTAAGTCATTTCTTAATGTGTCAATATGCAAAATATTCTATTTTTGTACATCATTTGGTAGTACTGCTGCTAGCTGTTTAAGAGTTTCAATTACAAGACTCCATTTCATTACTTAGAATGCTTCCAAACTTCAGCTATTTTGTCAAAATCTGCCTATGTAATTTACTACTTCACGTTGAATATTTTTGGAAGATTAATGCAAAGCTAGCTAGGATACTTCCTAAAATGAAGTTCAGTAAAAAATATTTTATTTTCATCCCACTAAAAAGACAGATAATTTCTACAGAATTTTATTTTTAGAAAGTCTATCACCTTTATACTCTAGAAGAAAAATATTTATTCTTATTTGACAAGGAGATCATCCAAAGAGCAAATGCTAGAATACTTTCATGAAAATTCATCCAAACAGGTCCAATTATAAACCTCTGGAAAACTGCCTGCACATTTTTAGAGTAAGTTTATTAGAGGTTGCCATATTTATTTAACTGAAAATTCTATTTGTACTGAATATGCTGCTGGTCTTTGCTCTACCCATTAGCTACATGAACACAACAGGGATTTGCATTCAGCTGCTGTTTCTAAAGGCCATTAGGGCTATGTCTATTATGAGAATGCTTTCTGCTTCCCAGGTATTGATGTGTAGTTGGGTGGCATCCTTTCATCTTGTGAGTAAGTGTGTTAAATAAATGCCTTCTCTTTCCCTTGCTCAGGTCCCCTGTCTCCCAGTACCCTGGGCATGCTGCCCAGGTAAAACTGTGGCATTGATATGCAGGGCAGTGATCTACATGACTGGTGGACCAGGGCTCCTGTAATGTGCTGCAACACATCAACAGGTAGCTGCAGATGACTCAGTGGCACTTAGTACCGAGAGCACTTGGAGCTCTTTTCTCAAGCACTCCTGAAAACTCTTGTTTGGACAGGTGACCAGAGAGCAACCGGTGGGGAGTAACCTCACTGGCTTAAACAGAAAAACCACCATCAGAGAAACAGAATTGAGGGACAGTGTTACAGCTGAAGATGGTATGGACAGGGTAAGCCTGAGGTAGACAGACTAAGTGAGAAGAGAAGCATGGTGGGGAGGAGACAGGAAGTTGGCAGCCAGCACAGAGCATTTTGGAACACAAAGCCCAACGTACCTGAATTTCAAAAAGCCTCTGCTGGTCAACAAATATCTGTGAATCCCACTGGCAAAATGAAAGGTACACTAGTGTAGAAAAAAAAGTCACACTCCTTCCTTCAGCCCTAAGATTGAGTTTATAATAAAGGCTTATCACAAACTATTGCTGCAGCCATTCTAATACAGAAAGTCAGAAGTACCATTCCCATGCAATGTAGTAGCTACTGAGCTGAAAGGAAAGTAGAGCACTTGCCTCCTTGAATTCCTAAGCTTTGAAAACTATTCTAGCATGAAGCAGACAGAACAACATTATGTCCTTGTGCCCAGTGTCATGTTAAAAAGCAAATTGGCAGAAGGTAAACCCCCTTCCATTCCAGCATGTCTTCAGATATCAAAGGGGCTGGGGGTGGCTAGGTTTAGAATCTGAGTGGTGTCCAATTTGTCAGTATTAGTCCAGTCGTCTTCAATACAGTTGAATTCTTTGTCTAGTTATGCTCCATGGTCTCACGTGGCCAGTAAAGAGTTGGCAGCACCCAGTGAGAGACTTCTGTGGCTAGTTACGTGAATGCTTCAATTTATTGAAGCAACAGAAGTACAGGTTCTTATGGATTGCCAGTGATAAATATGCAGTCTGCAAAGGCATGTGCAAGTATTGAGATTATGAATAACACAGTGTGCAAAATCATAAAGCAACTCTCTATATGGAGATTTTTAAGTTTTTCCAAGTAGACACTCACTATAGTCCAGACCTTACCCAAAGGTGTCTCTATGGGGAGGAAGAGAAGCTCAGCCTGTTGACTGATCTCAGGAGTCAGATATAGTCTGTGATGGCATCTTCCCTGACTCGTTCACAATGATGTCTTTGCTAACATTCCCCCTTCCTTAAGCCATTTTTATACTATTTTTTACCTTCAAAGTGGAGCTTGAGTGACTCTAGTCATACATACCTTCATTATGATTGGTGTAAAATTCTCTTGCTTCACTTTTAAAGATATAGGTTAAGAAAATTGAGGACAGTGAGGGATGGTTATGTTTTGGGGGCAGGTAGCCTTTGAGATGGAGGTGTGTTTTGGTGTTATAATGGCATTATAATGAGCAAAGTTGGCACAAAGGAGAGCATTTTGTCAAAAAAATGACAGAGTGTTGGTCCAGGATAGTAAATATGCAGTTTGTCACCTCCATAGTACCATAAAGTTTCCATCTTCTGCAATAATTCACAGAGCCTGGCTGCAGAGTCTTCATTCTGCTCCACCCTCCATGCTGTTTTGCTGGCAATGTGGTCCAGGGAACCACTGTGGAATGGATTCCTTGCGTTCCAGTTGCAGCTGCACTCTATCCTGGAGAATTCTTTGATATTAAACCTTTCCTTCATCTGTGAACAATGCCATGCCTTTAATATAAGTTTAGTTTTTAAGTCACTCTCCAGTAATTATTCCACACCCAGGCAACTATACAAGCATATTTCACTTGTGATAAAAGCTGATCAATATTCTGACTTTCTGTTCCATGGGAAAGGGTGACATTTCAGACCTTACAGTTTTGGCAGAAATTCAAATTTCAAAATATAAAGTAATTTGTGGGAACTGGTTACCTGCTCACTGAAGGCAATATATTTTTTGTTGCCTTCATGACAGGACAAAACAATCCATGAATAAAACAGCTTGCGCTGGTCCATATCTACTCTCTATATGTCAAAGCTCTGTATTGCATGCACACGCTGGAGCTAGCAGCCAACTACTACCACCAAGCATATCTAGTAACAAAGTGTCAAATGAACATGGGATGAGGCACTAACAAGTTGCAGAACTGGATTGTCTGACAAAATGAATGATGCTGTTCATGGCAGTAATTCATCATTTCATTGAACTACTTCAGGAGAAGCTGTTTCCTGCCCTTAAGGATGCTTAAGTATTTTTGTGTATATAAAGCCTTCTACTCTTTCCAAAATTAAAGCCGAGAATAAAAAAAAATAGGTGAAAGTGGGATATGAAGAGAGGCTGTCCTGGAACAAGCTCTTTAATATTTTCCTTGGTGGCAAATTTAAGAAAAGTTTGTAATGCATCTAATTAATCTCTCTAGGTTTTAAATATTTTAGCCTCAAAAGAAGAGCCTTGCTGATGAAATCAGGCAGGTGACCCTTGAAAACGATTCTTGCTCTGATGCTTTTAAGAAATAGGGAAACTCTTACTTAGGGAGAGAGCAACATGCTCACAGCTTAACGCATTTTGTTTCTTCCTGTGCTGGCAAAGAGGTCCCAAATAATGGTGCAATCTTCTGTACTGGGTTTATGTGGCAAGGTGCTGACAGTGGTTGGGAGGCCGCAGGACTGGTTTGTTTGAGAAGACACCAGGAGCTGTCCCCATAGGAGATACAGCAGGTTCCAACTTGCTCTAAAACAGACATGCTGCTGCCCAAAGCTGGGCCTATCAGCCAAGCTGCTGATGTATCTGTGATAATGTGTCTAAGAAAGGGTAAAAAACACTCTGCAGTGTCTGTGAGAGAGAGAAGTGAGAAAAAATGTAAGAGAAACATCCCTGCAGGCACCAAGGCCAATGAAGAAGGAGGAGGAAGGGGTGATCCAGCTGCCAGAGCAGAGATTCCCCTACAGCCTGTGGAAAAGACCATGGTGATGCAGGTTGTCTCCATGCAGCCCATAGAGGAACATGCTGGAGCAGATATCCACTCTGTAGCCTGTGGAGGACTCTACCCTGGAGCTCGTGGACATGTCCTCCCTGATGGAAGCTGCAGCCCATGGAAAGCCCATGCAGGAGGAGGATCCTGACAGGAGCTATAGCCCACGGAAAGGAGCCCACCTAGGCTTAGTCTTCTCCTGAAGGACTACACCTCCTGAAAATGGACTCATGTTGGAGCAGTTCCTGCAGAACTGCAGCCTGTAGGAAAGGCCCACATGGGAGAAGTTCATGGAGGACTCTATCCCATGGGAAGGACCCACACTGGAGCAGGGGAAGAGTAAGGAGGAAGGAGCAGCAGAGAGGAGCTGTTATGGACTGACTGCAGCCTCTGTTCCTCATCCCTCTGTGCAGATCAGAAGGGAGGAGGTAGAAGAGTCAGGAACAAAGGAGCGAAGTTGAGTCTGGGATGAAGAGAGGACCTAAGGGAAGGCAGATTTACTTTTGTCTTGGTTTCTCACCACCCTACTCTATTTTCAGCTGACAATAAATTAATTTTCCCCAAATTGAGTCTGTTTTGCCCATAGCAATAGTTGGTGAGTGATCGCCCTGTCTTTATCTTGACCTACAAGCTTTTTCATCTTGTTTTACCCCCTGCCTTGAGGAGGGAGAGTTAGGAGGTGTCTTGGTGGGGGTATGGCAGGCAGCCACAGTCCGCCCAGCACACCTACTACCAACAGATTACAGCTCCCCATGTGCATCTGAAAGCAACACGTTTCTCCAAACCATGAGCTCTACTCTATAAGTGTTACAGAATAGCTGTCAGCATGGTTTTGTTCAGTAATACTTGGCAATTAGAGACAAAAAAGGCAGGAGGATGGAAGGTACTGTTTGAAGGCCTTTGAATATCAACTTTCTTAGAGCATGAGAGGAAGATAGATGTGCTGTTTATCATTTGTTCCACTTCAGTCATTTTTCTCATGATTTGATAAATACAAAACAGGAACAGCAGGAGCAGCTAAAGAGCAGAATGATGAAGCAAAGACGTAGCACATATTATATGACTAGGCATTCTCTGTCTTTTTTTCGTGGTTCTGAAAGTGGTGCCTTTGTTCCAGTAAGATAAGGAAATGCGAATGCATCTAACCAGTCAAAGGAAAGGGACACTGTATGTAGGACATATTACTAATTTTTTACATCTGTGATACAGCATTATTCTGTATTAACATCTTCTGGACCAATTATAGCTGTAACTCTGAGATTAGAAATTCAGTATATAATTGTGTGTGTGAGTGAAGAAGACTTGGTATCCAAAGTAGATCAAATGAGCATTATAGAATATTTTACTTTTCCAAAAATGTTAACAAAATAATGTACAAGGCAATTTAATGGTAATTGCTAGTGAATAAAATTCTAAAATAAATACTCTAAAGCAAATAAATTGCATGAGTGTATTCACTTTTTTTTATAAAAAAAACCACCAGAAACTGTCTGGGTTCAGTTTAGAATAGTTCCAGATCTATTTATTCAAGATTTATTTAATTACTTCCTCCTACAAATCAAAATTCACAACAGATGGTTCATGAACAATGTGTGATCCCTATACTGAAATTCTCAACTGCTATTTGACTTGCTTAGGTACAAAGTCAGAGAAGTCATAGAACTAGAGATAAATAGTTTTAGTGAACCTCCTCATATGACTATGAGGGCTTATGAATTTGAATGAATTCTGAGACAACTGGTCAAGATTTCTGAAAATGGTAATGTGTGGTAAAGAATATGACCTTCAGTGAGCTTATTGGATAAACATCAGAATGTAGCCAGGTCACAGGTTTCTAACTTTGTTCCTGTGAAATTATATTAAATAATGTCTTAAAATGCATGGAATATGATGTTGTTTTAAATGTTACTAAAAGAGTCATTATAATACTGCTGTGAGATTATAAATCATGAGAGCTTGTGTCCAAAAACTCCTACAACATGCATGTTTGAAGATGACAGGTTTTATGATGTATAAACATTTAAGTAAAAATAAGAACTGTTTTTAAAAGTATTTGTTTAAAAACATCTAGCCTATCAATTTTGATAGTGTGTAGTATGCATAAAACCATCTTAATCTCAGTCTTTCATAATTTAGAAATGCTGCAATATTGACTGCTAAAAGCAGGCACACTTCTATCTTTTTCTTTAATGCAAGACCTTAATTACATGAAAGTTAAATAAAACGTGCGGTTCTTTATCATGTCCAGGGCACTTCCCTTTTCAGCTGTTACCAGCTTTACTGAGATGAAAAGGACTAGGATGCATTCCTGACACTTTTCTCAATACAGCTGATATAAAATAACATACTGCTAGGTGTTGAATTAAAAACTGGCAAGAATGCTACATGGATGCATTTATGTTTTGTCAATCTTATTTTTTTCTTGCTGTTTAGTAAAAAATCCAAACACACATTACATTTAAGGTGGAGCAAACACCAGAAGATATCTAAGTAGATGTGAAGGCTCAGTGCCAGCATACTGGAGTGGTCCAGTCCTTCTCCCTTCAATTTTCTTCCTCAGAAGCACAACCCTGCCTTCCCTGGCAGAAATTCTGGGCCTCTACTGACTCCTCACCCTGGGGATGTGGCTCGCTAATTCACCAGCAACAAAAACTGAGTAACTTTCTGCTAGTTTTCAGCACTGGTTTGCTAACAGGTCAGACGGGCAGCAGAGCAAGGGAGAACATCATTGAAGAATAGAAGAAAAGGTAGTAAATAGTGGGTTTCACCTTTCAGTGGCTGCAAACTATTAGACAAACAACCTTTTAACCAAAACCAAGCTAATTTTCCCCAGATATTAATAGATTTTTTTTTAGAAATAATCTTTTTATATAGTAATTGTCTATCTATACCTGTACTAGGAGCTGCTATTAAGCAGCAAGAAATACTAATGATTCTTCTCCTGTCACAGTCCTGGTTTAAGGCAATGAACACTTATTCCAGATAAAAGAGAAGAGACATTGAACAACCCTTTTCATCATTTTGGCTGAAATAGTAAAAAAACACATTGTCCAGAGTACTGTCCAACATACCACAGAAAAGCATGAAAAGAAGCTAACATTTTGGACTAACGGGCTTCTCTGAACTAGAAAGATGGGGACTAGCAGTTGTCTTCATGTGCTAAGGAAGGGACAGCCAGCAGAGACATGATTGTGCCCTAAGGATTCTAAGAAGCAGGGCTTACTTTGGAAAACATGCTTTCTACAAAGAGCAAACTGGATCTCTGCATAGAAAAGTGCCTATTCTATAGGCACTTTTCAAAGTATTCAAAGTATTATCTATAGTGTTCAAGAAAACACTGTTGGTCTGTCACTTAAACCATGTTGAAACAACACTTCATTCAAGATGACAGCTTTTCTCTTGGCGAAAATAAACTCATAAGGCTACAACTGTGAACAAGTGCTTTGAACAAAACATACTGCAAGAGAAAGAAAGACAAATTAGGGACTCTTGCCATGTCATTGTGTTTTACAAAGGGTAAAGAATCCTTTTGTCAAATATATGGAAGTATTTTTCATGGTGAAGATATAAGCTTACCTTCTTAGTAATTTTTCCAAACCCTGTTTCAAATGCAGAATGCAGCTTCTCACTTCCTAAGCAGTTTTTCTTGTCAAGGACAATCTGAACCAATTTATCTGAGCTAAAATATCCTTTCAGTTTCTGACCAGAATGAAAAGCACTGCTGTATAAAGCTTGCTTCAAATAGTTGGTGTTGGTGTTAAAAAATATCTTTGCTTGTGGCAGAATACTTCCATAGATGAAAGACAAATTTGAGGATCAATGAGTTGGTACACTATGTTAATCCAGTAGTTTTAGACTCATTTTCTGGTTAGCATATATCAAAATGGCACAGAGAGTGAAGATGATGCAAAGATATTGGTGAAATGTCTTGATCCTAGAGTAATTCAGTGACAGCAAACAGAGGAGAAGGAAGACTTTCGCCTGCAACCCTAGAAATTTTTTCAAGCCACATATTATTGACAGGCTATAAGGGTCCTGTGTATGCATTTTCAGCTAAAGTGACTATAGTAATCTTGTAGATTTTTAGGGACGTTTCATTAGAAGAAATGGAATAGCTCTTCACAGTTCCAGTGAAAATGTTGAAGTTAAGTGTGAGAAAACATAATTAATGAGCTAGGAAAAGACTGTTTCTGCTCATTCTCTATTGTGTGGAATTTTAGGAGAGTTTTTGATTTTTCCTCTGTATCTTCTAAAAAGTCCTATATCTTGTTGATTGTCAGTTAGTTAGATAATCTCTAACATTTGGGTGACTTGAGCTATCTTCCTAATGAACCTCATAAATTTATACGTAAATCAACTGGTTTCATGAAATGTTTCTGTATTTTGTAGAGGCCATGAAAATTATTTTCAAGAAAACATTTTTGAAGAATAAAGATATTTTACTGATGTATTTTCTAATTGATAGAACTATTTTGAAGTAAATCAGCAATTCTAAAAGATATCTCAGTACATTTAGGATGAAATTATATATTGTGCTGAGTTTATGCTTTGCAGGTGCATCATACATATTCCAAGTTCTATTAATGATTCCTTCAGTATTGCCTTGAGGAACACTTGTTTATGTCCTATTGTGGAACATAGGGCACCTGAATGTTAACTGAATATTTCTTTATGCAGCATTTCATTCTACAGCTTTTACTTACTTTGTATAGTTCTTGCTTGTGCAAAGAATGCCATAGCTGACACCAAAATAATTGTCTGAGTAAACAGTACACACCGTATTGGGGTCTGTAAGAACATTCCCTTACCTTGCATGAGTTCATTCTAGGTAGCAGTTAAAATATTGGCTTAAGAGAGCACAGTGAGAAGTGCATTATCTTTTTCTTGTAAATGTACTGAAGAAAAGGAGGAGCAAGAAAATAGATTCTTCATTTTATGATGTAAGAAAGAGAAGTACAAATGTATTGCTGCATTTGATATATCTCTAAGTCCACTTTTAACTTTTTCTGTAAAAAGAACAGGAGACACTGTAATTACCCTGAAAAGCTTTTTGTAATTACCTGCTTTTAGAAATCTTTTCACTGGCTGAAGCAGAAATGGCCTTGTGTCAGAAGAGCTAAAGACACCAGTTTCACCTTTTTCATTTCTAAACCCATGATGTATAACTTTCATGTTCATGTAGTAAATAACCTTAAGACAAACCTTAAATAATTGTCTCTTCAAAGTATTGCCCTCTTGTACAAAAGAAGTCTCTGTTCCTCTTATATCACATTTTCTGCATCCCCACCCTGCTTTTGGCAACAGTTATTCAATATGGAGAGGAAGAGAAGGCTAAGATGACAGTAACTGGAATGGAGTTTGAAAAATACTACTTTTCACATAGAGGCAAGTTTATTGTTGGGGTTTTTTTAATAAGGAAACATCTTCAACAAAAATGGTGGGGCAAGTAAGCTCAGGGACAAGAACCTCTGACTTGCAGCCCAATAGTATTGTTATAAACACAAAGTCCAATCTCTAAGAAAAGTGGGTGAGTCTGGATCCCATGGCTACTTCGTTACACCAATCTTATGAACAATTATGATGCAAACTGAATAAAAGAGTTGACAGGGATATGTCAAATTTCAACAAACCCCATATGTGACACCAACATCAAGCAGAATTGTGAAAGAATAGTCTCAAATGAAATTAAATGTGTTTTAATAAAATTTTAATAAAAATTAAACAGTAGGGATAGTAATACTGTATAACTCTTTCTTCTTTCTGGAAGGAATGCTGAACGTGCTGATGAATGGTTTAAAGAAACATAATGGTGCTACTGCTTCTGCAGCAGTTACTGTATTTCTTTTGAAATATTATTTTTCCTTATTCCTTACTGCATCGAGACAGACATTTCTCAACACATTAAGTTGACTTTTTTTCCCATTTTAACTGGCAGTGGAGAGAAGCACATCAGTATCACAAGTCACACTAAAATTTGAACAGAAATGCCAAAGAGGAGCTCATTTAAAATGCAGAACATAAAAGATCTCAAACCACTGAAAAATAGTACATAGATATAGGCCACTTCTGTTGAAGTAACTTCCACAACTTTCTGCCCAATGCAAGGCATTGCTGAAGCCTTTGATTTTCTTCTGAAGTGACAGCTCAAAGCCTTTAGCCATGAGAGTCAGCAAAAGCAAACTCTTTCCTCATTACGGCTGCAATTACAGTTTTGGAAATTATCCCACAGAGTGCTCAACTGGACAACAAGAACTTGCATATCTCAACTTCCTTGACAGGTTTCTTTTAAAATTTTATTCTCAAATTATGCTCCTAGCATAATTTCTATTACTTAGGAGTGTTATTTAAGAGTGTTATTGTGTTATTTAGGAGTGAAATGTAAATAGTTATCCCACAGCAGCTCTCGCTATTAACAGCTATGTGTATTAATTAAAAAGTCTCTTTTCTATTTCATGCCACATGATTTCTTACTGAAAACCTTTTGGTTTAGCAAATTGCATCAATAGGCTCATTTTTTCTGGTGTTTACCTATGGATTAGGTTAAGGTGAGGAGAAATAAAACCTTGCAGACCACTCTGTAATGCTACCTGAAATGAAAGCAAACTAGATTTTGTTCATTAACATTATTGAACTGTAATGTGCAAGTTCTTCACATTTGGAAGATGATATCCTGATTCACACAGACACAACAATAAATAAGTTCCTTGGTTTCCGGTGTGTCGAGTTAGTGACTGTGAAACCAGAGAAGAAAACTGTCTGGAGAACTGCTGTCCCAGAGGACAAGAGTGTTGCCATAGCACTCTGGAAAAGGGCCATGACTACTACAAGCCATTCCTGATAAAGTTGCAGCCTGGGACCATGGTGAAGTAATTCTTTACAGCAATGCAAGTGTTATTGACAGAGATTCAAGTCACCAAAGAAATAATAGCAAGAATATTTTAACTTTGGTCTAAACAGGCCAAATATTTCTGTAATCCTGATTTAGAAAGCCCTTAGTTCATGTGGTCTAGTACAGATCACAGATGGCCCTTAATAAATATGGATTGGCATGGGGCAATGTTACCAAAGTAATACAGGGTCTCCAGTTTCTGAAAGCAGCTTCTTTCTAACCCAACAGAAACACAAGAAGGCTGTGATGTTTACCAGAACTTCTTGTACTTGGGTATCCTGGTTGGTAACACTGTATCTGAGCTCGGGGCCTGCTGTGCAAATAGGTATTATCCCTTCCTTTCACCAGCCCCCCAGACAACATTTGTAAAATCAAACTGTAAAAACCCACATAAATCTGAAGCTGTTTTAATACTTAAATCATGCGTAACAGAATATATTCACCTGTGTATCTTTTTAGATAACGATCCACACTGTTATATAGAGACCAATGTGTTAGTCTGGTAATTACAATGTGCCTGACCATTTAATGTGGAGCATATCCCTTCAGTAGCTTTGCTGAACAAATGGAAGAATGATGTTGTGAGCATAAAATGTAGCAAACTCTATTAGCCTTCAAAGGAGTTGCATTCATACACTAACCAAGCAAACATTGTACCTCTTAACTTCCCAACATGCACGTAATTTGGAATTATACAAGCACTGTAGTTTCTTAAAAATGTAATGCTAGGAATTGGCAGGTAACAAGTACAGCTCCATTGCTATTGTGCTTATACTGCAATTTTTATGTGTAAATGCTGAGCAGGAGATTTTGGTTGCATGCATGAGAATTTTTTGAAAGTTATAAAACTAGATATGTTTTAAAGTCTGTTACAGCTGTGGAAAAAACCCCCACAACTCTTAAGTATTGTATGGAGGAAATGAACTTTTCAGGAGTAGTCAGCATGGATTCATCAAGGGGGAATCGTGATTAACTAATGTGATAGCCTTCTATGATGGTGTGACTAGCTGTGCAGATGAGGGAAGAGCAGCAGATGCTGTTGTCTACCTCAACTTCAGCAAGGCTTTTGACACTGTCTCACATAACATCCTCATAGGCAGGCTTAGGAGGTGTGGGTTGGATGAGCGGGCAGTGAGGTGGACTGGGAACTTTCTGTGCAACCTGCTCTAGCTGAACCTGCTTTAACAGGGAAGGTAGGACTAGATGATATCCAGAGGTCCCTTCCAACCCCTACCATTCTGTGATTTTTACGTGGCCTACCTCTGTTTGCTGCATCAGTTTCAAAACTGTATTTTAACATGTTAGGGAATACATATTGACAAATCAGTTTCCTGATATTTCTCAGATGTCTGCTGTGTGAGCTCTTCAGGTGCCCAAGGATGTGTATGATGGTGAATACATCATTCAATTCATCTGGATGAATCAAGATGCTGTTTTCTTGATTACTTTTGAAATTTGGAATATGTTGTAATTCTTATAGCTGTTTGATAAATCTAGCTAACTCGAACCATTAAAAGTGATGGTCATAAAGCTTAAGAACTATTGTATATAGCTGCAGGGAGGACAGCGGTGCCAAATGCCTTCTATTATACACTTAAACACCGTTTTACCTTTTGCATGCTTCCCTCACACAGTGCACAGATACACAGTACACAGATGCAGCTACTGTTTCCTAAGAGTTGAAGCATCGTAAAACTGTGAAGTAAATATCTTCACACCCTCCCTTCCAAGCCCATTCTGAGAAATCACTGACTCCGCTCCTGAGCTGCTAGCTCCAGTAAAACTAAGACACCGCTGAAAACGAGGAGATACAGTAACGGGATGCGCACCCTTCCGCAGCCCCGTCGGAAGGAGACACCTGCTCTGCCGGGTGGGGGACCGGAGTTGCCCGGGGCGGCGGGTGGTACCCCACGGCGGGGCCCCCTGGGCTGTCAGACCCACGCGAAGGGGGAGCGGGAGGAGAGGGGCCGCCGCGGAACGCCTCCGTCCCTCCTGGACCCACTTCGCCGGCTGCTCCTCCCCGCTCCCCACCGGGCGGGACGGCGGCGGCTCCGGCTCCCGCCCCGCGTCGGCCGCTTCCAGCCGGCGAGCGGCGCTGCGGGGCGGCGGCTGGAACGGTGCTGGCAAAGGTCGGCCGCTGGGGAGCGGCGGCGGGGCTTGCCCAGCAGCAGCCAGAGAGGTACGGGGGCACGTCCATGGGGCGGTGGGGGTGGCTTCCCTCCCGATGTGGACGGCTGGGTGGTAACCCCCCGCCCCGGGCGGCTGTAGCCCTCCCCGAGAGCGGCGGGAGCCCTGGGCTGCGGGAGGAGAGCGGTTCTTCCACGCAGGGCGGGGAAGGGGCGAGGCTGGCTGCCGCAGGGCTGCACCTGCGGGCGTCCGTGCGAGTCGGCCCGTACCCGGCGGGCGTGTGTGCGAATGGGGATGTCTGTTGTGCTTGGTATGATGTGTGCGCTCTCTGCCTGAGCCGGGAGCTGAGCTCCGCCGCGGCGGGAGCGGGACTTCACCTCCCAGCTCCATCAAGCCGCGGAGTTGACATTAGCAACCTTGGCGGTGGAGGGAATGTTGCTACTTGTATGTATTTTTCTTCTCCTGCTGAGGTTCCTGGTAAGTCCTTCTTTCTTAATAGCAACTGTTTTGGGTATTTTGTTCCCTATGAGAAGGACTCGAGGGAGTGGAGGAGGAAGGAGCAGGCGGCGCGGTCCCGGCGGAAAGCTGGGCTTGTCCGGCCGTGGGGCTGCGGCTCTCTCGGAGCTGGGCTGCACTAGCCCGGCTCCTCCACACCACGGAGAAACGATGCTCCTGGCGTTTATAACCTGCTTGCACGTTTGGCAGGGTTCTGTTTTTTAATGCTTTCTGCTATACGTTACTACGAAAATCGAAGGTAGTGGATCTTGCCCGTCAGTGATGCGGTTCGTGGCTATTGTTCTGTGGAAGGGATGATAAGAAATGAGTGCTTAATTGTTCTTTTCGTCGCCGAGCAGGTGAGTGGTTCTGCGGCGCCCAGGTGAAGATCTGCTCTCAGTTGTGTGCTACCTGAAGTTTTTCTCCTGGTTTTTGCCTTGAAAAATACAGTCTACTTACGTTTTATTATATGGCTATACTAAGAAAGGAGTAAATGATGGAGACTGAGAACCACTTACATAAAGTAGTTTGGGTTGTTTGGTAGTTACTGAGTGCAGCTAGCCAATACACATTTCAGCATACCCAGTGTGGAGTTGTACCACAAGGAACAGTGGGGATTCTGCACCCCAGAGTTACAGATTTTTGGAAAGTCTTGGGGGGACTAATGAGCAATCAGCCAGGGAGTAGCCTTGTGCATGAATGTAATCAGATAAAGGAGCAGGTGGGAAAATTACCAGGTGGGAAAGGTGCACAAACAAGTGTTACTGTTTCACTGGAGGCACTTCAGGTGAGATATTAGTGTGCAGAGTGCAGCCCACCACAGTACATAAAACATTTAAAAGCCCCTTGATGTACAGCATGGCAGAGCATATGTTGTCTTGAGTGGATCCAAAAGAATGAAAGATGTGATTGGATCACTGCCTAGAAATGTCAAGGTGAGGAATAATGGGCCCTTAACTCAAGCCAGCAAAGGTTTAAAAACATCCAGTGTTGGGAATTTGAAGTTTGACATCCTGAGACTAGACACAGGGGAAAGCTTTTTAAAGAAAATTAAACTAATTAGAAAAATTCTTAAAGTTTTTAATCATTAAAATATTTTACACAGAGGTTGGGTTTTTTTTTTTTTTCCAAAAGGCAGATCTGTTATTATCAGGAATTTGTATGGGTAAATTTTATGGACTACATGTAGGGGAGGCTGGAACAGGTGATCATAATGAACCTTTATTGCCTCTATTAGGCATATAATCAGGAAAGCTGTGTCATCTCTGAGAGCATGTGCTCCATATATTCTCTTCTTTCTTCTCTTTGGTTCCCCTAAGTTTCTTGATCTAAAAGGGCTCAAAAATTCGATGTTTAGCTTTTGGCTATAGGCTTTTCTGTGTATCTCTAATATAAACTATTCCCTAAACATAACTGGATCCAGTGGTCTCTGTACATTTGTTTTGCATTTAAGAGATTATAGTGAAGCTCTGAAAGGTAAGAGTCGCAATAAGAGTTGCTGTTCATAGATCCGATTAAGGTTTGAGCAATGTGGTTTGTAAGGCTTGAGAGGCAGGTATGATTTCCCTACAATATCATTGTGTTTAAACATTTGAAGTGATTTAACCTGTTAACATTTCTAAGCTGTCTTCAGTGCTATGTTTGCCCTTAAGAAATACTTATTAGCATGTTTTGACTTTTATGGATTTCATGGTAATTGATATGTTTATGTAATCAAAATCCCATGTGAATTTTGGGTTGTAGATGTATTTCTTGAGTGGAAAAGCAGTAGGCATGAAGGATCTTACTAAACAATTTTCAGTGTGATGTTGCAGTCATCTAGTTGTTTGTCTAAAAAACATGCTGTTATTACATAATGTTCTCTTCTCTCAATGTCTTTATCAAGAGAGACAAATTTCATATCTGATGATTACTTGCTGTCTATTAGAAGACGTTTGGTGGGGTGTGGAGGGAGGGAATCTGTTGGTAGCATGATGGCTGAAGACAGCTGCAGTGCAGGATTGTTCTGTGACAGAGCACTTTATTTCCCCATTCTTTACTGCTATTGCCTTGTCTATGTTTACTCTGCCTTCTAACCAAATGTCCTTTGTACCAGGGATGAGCACGCTGATTTGTTGTCCCAGAGCCTGGAAACTTAGGAAAGCAGAATAGGTAAGAACAGCTCTAAGAGCAGACCTTGAACAGTGTGAGTTTGAGTCCAAGGATGGTAGGTTTATTTGTGGAAGGCACAGGAAGGTGATACATGCATATTTCTTTTTGTACCTTTAAAGTAGTTTTTCTTATCTATTTATATAGAAGGGCCATATAAACATATATTCATTGATTTACATCATATGTATAACATATACATACAGTATATGCCAATGAAGTCTTCTGCCTTCCTCCTGTTCCCAACAGCCTGGCTCTACAGTAAAAAAAAAAAAAAAAGTATCTTTAACCCTGGATCTTAGCCTATCCTTTGCATAACCGAGTAGCCCCATTCTGTGTGGCTTTTCACATGCTGAGGCACAGCTTCAGAGCAGAATCAGTTTTTTTTTTTTACTATTACCTCAGCCCAGACTGAAATTTCTTCATAAATCAGTTACTCTAATCTGTACCTCTTTATTTTCACTGTAATTTTTCCCCCAGTATGCTTTTTATATTGTTTAGAAATGTAAATGGATATTGAAAATGAAACAAGATTCCATTGTGGATTGTATTATATTCCCCAAATAAGTATTAACAGGAATGTCCTTAAATGAACGTTTTATTTATTTATAAGAGAGTTGCTCTGCATCTTCACTTCAATACATCTCTGGAATATTTAAATTGTGACATCCTTCACTGTTGACATATAAGTTTTCTCTTTAGTTTCTTTGTATCTTGGTTCCAGATGAATTTGTGATTTTTTTTTTTTTTTTTTTTTTTTTTTTTTGTGAGAAATTACCTTTCAGCGTGGCCATATCATGTTAGGAAGACTGCTCTTTTATGAGTGATTGCATTATGTGTTGGAATAACCTGTGATCTGAATGCAGATGAATTTATTAGTGTCTCCTCACTGGTACCTTAGTAACTTTTAGATTAGACCGATCTCTTTCACCTGTACAGCCTCACAAACTGTGGAAGTGGCAGTGCATTTGCAGGTGGGAGGAAAACATATTCACAGCATGAATGTCTTAACATCTCCAAGTTTTTATATAATGTGTTACAGAGATGGGGATAATGCAGGAATTGTATACAGCACCAACGCATTTCCAGGGGCTGAACAAGAGAGTGAAGCTTGAAGGAAATGTTGTGGGTTTTTGTTTTGTGTTGTTGTTTTTGTTTATTTTTTTTTTAATATGTATGGTGTGGAACTTGCAGTGTATTATCTGAATACCATGGAAGCAAACATCCATGACCATATGAACATTGTTTCCAAGGATTCTGCTATTAGACAGATTTCTGGGAGAATGCACTGCTTTACAGCAAGCCATTTGGAGAGTACAGTTTTCATTTGCAGTTACTACATGGCACATTTGATGGCTTTTTGAGCAATTGTGTATGAGTTGAACCTGAGCTTGTCTCCCTACTTTTTCGGGGCACTGCAGAGCTGTAGAAAAGGTCAGAGGTAGGAAGAGATGTACTTAATATTGTTTCTAAAAGCTCATTTCTTTTCCTGGATCTTTGCACAAAATCTCTAATGCCTGATGGGCTCAGGAAGAGAAAAATGAAGGAAATAAGGAAATTATTTCCCTTTCTCGCAGTATTAAACCTGCTTAAGTTAATAAATAGGCTAATAACACCAAGGATGCCAGGTGCTTATGTACGTATGTGACTTCAAAAGGCTAAGAGAAGCGTAAGTCACACATTCAGTTAAATAAAGTTCTGGTGTAGGAATTACCATCCATTCACTATAGGCATTAGTGCAACAATAACATTAACTGCATTGTGAGTGTGGTAATATGGAGAGGTGAGAACATGAGATTTGTATTGGGAATGGGGAATTTTCATCTTGTGTAAAGTAGTCCAGAATATGGTCAAAGTGAGTATTCTTGAAACCCATGTTTGAAATGTATTTTGGCTTTACTTTGGAGATTAATATTGTAAAAAATTGCAATACAGCTGCCTGAAGTGATATGTTGCGTTGCAGAAGGCACTTTAACAGCTTTTTCTACACTGGTTGCTGTTTCTGTAATATTTTTCACAGTTGCCCACTATAAAACAGCCTCTTTGAGTTTTGTCATGCTCTGGAGTTAAAGTACAAGTATATACTTCTCCCGAGGAGTATTTCTATCCTTTTGGTCTATAGTTACATTTCAGGTGGACTAAGATGATGTATTAGTGAAAATGTCCATTAACTGTTGACACCTGTATTTAGATTAGAGCTCTCTCCATTGTCATTACAAATCTTCAGGTTTTAGAAGGGAAAAAATAATGAAACTACAGCTGAGTATTTGATGTGACTGTTGTTTTTAACACTGTCTAGTTTTGAAACCCTTGCTGTCAGAACAATGTGGACAAGTAGGATGCAGTCAGGAGTAGAAAAATTAATAATACATCAGAAAATAATGATTTATTAGGTAAGATAGAAAAGTAATAAGGGAAAAGGCTATGCCTCCTTGCTATTTTCTGTTTCTGCAGTGAAATGACTATGGCAGCAAAGAAAGGTGGAGAAGTATGAGTAACCTGTGCAAATACGAGTGTCAACTGACTGATGCAGGGGTGAGTAAGGAGTGCCTTTAAAGACTAGGGTGTGAGGAATTCTGCATGTCATGGTGCTGCTGGTATATTTGTAAACCCTGTACTTTCATTAGTGTACTTCTGTCTGGGTTTGGTTTTTCTATGTTGTCACGGTTTAGGGTTAGGTGGCCCCTTAGACCTATAACAGATGCTCTCTGTTAATGCCTCTCCCTCCCCAGAGGGGAAGAGAAAGGGAATAAGGGAGAGAGACTTAGCAATTAGGAAAGGAAACTAGAACAGCTTTAATGAAAAGGAAATAAATAATAATAAAAATGGAATATATACAATATATACAAACCCAGTATAGAACCCAACCCCCCTGATGGTAACTCCATCACTGTCACCACTGATGCTGTGGAGCTGGCACCGGTGGAGTCCCACAGCAGATGGGAGCTGTGTTAAGGGGCTGGATTCTGGTGCTAGGTTCAGGAACGCAGAGACCGGATCGAAGGCAAAACAGACAGAGTCCTCCTTGGGTGCTCTAAGGAAGGAACCAAAACAAGACCCAAGCCAAGCCAAGCAAACCTGGCAAAGCAGTCCAAGAGGAGAGAAGAGCCCAGAGACCCTTCAGATCCCTCAGCTCTAAGCTGAATATGATGTATATGGGCTGGAATCCCTCATTGGTCAGTTTAGGGTCACCTGTCCTGTCTGCTCCTCCCTGCAGGTGCAGCCTTTCACTTTTCTGCACCCCCCAATG
>WTSP01016377.1:0-21085 GCA_025331215.1 Actenoides lindsayi | reverse complement strand
CACCCTCCAGCTCCCAGTACTGCAGCATGAGGGCTGGATGGGGAAAAGCAGCTCAGCCAGACCCACTACAGCAGCTTAAAGATTTTGTAGAAGGAGACCAAAATAAATATTAGTGTTTGCAGGGGGAGGTAGAAATTATGCATTTGCTGCTACTTTTATTCTGGCTTGGTGAGTTTCCCAGGAATTCAAGGTTTAACAGTAGCTCAACAGGGCAAACAGTCAACCCATAAGCCTGGCTTTCACACAATATGAGTCCACAAAAGCTTCCTCTCCCAAAAGATGCCCTCACTATGCAAACTCTTTCTTCTGAGAATCCACCCCCAAAACTGCTTCCAAAGAGGAAAATTATCAATAGAGTTCTTCATCAGACAGAGAGATGTTATAATCAGGTTCAGGTAGTGATTAAAATGGAAAAGATGGCTGATTTAGGAATTAACATTAAGTGACAAGTCCACTAGCATTTGATTTTGCTCATAATCTGCACTGCAAAGGCTACTACTTTTCCCAGTTCCTCGCTATTGAGTTAAAACAAGAAAAGGACTAACACCAGCTTACAATATTTGCCAACTCCAGCTGCTGGTTTGTCTTCTGTTTAAATGCTATTCATTTCTCCTTTACTACATTCTCAGCAGAAAACAATTGACTCTACAAGACTTAGATTTGGGACAAATTCTATACTTAGAAATCTTTCAAAGCTGTAGGCTTTTGAATAAGGAATTCTCATTTAATGATATCAGAAGGATTAGAAAGTAACAAAATGTTCATGTAACTATTTTTTATAAAGCAACTAACCAAGCTAAGCTAGAAGATTAGTAGTAAAATGCCGAATTTTAATTGGTGAACTAGAATACCTAAAAGTTTAAAGCCCATTGCAAGATATATAGCATTACTGGGCGAAGTTAATATTCTTTGGATGGATGACATAACTATGTATTTTCATAACCTAAAATGTTTTCATTTCAGAGATGTGTCATTTTGGCACTAAATAGCTTGTCTTAGATACTTGCTGTAGGGTGAATTTTAATACAAGTATAATGCATGTTATGCCTACTTTATTAGAAAGTACTGTCATTTTTAACTAAAATTTAACATTCTTTTCTACTTCAGAGTACAAATCAATTGTTGCTTTCTCTCATAAAATATCCTAAAGACCTCAAATATTGCTCTCTTATAAATCCTTATAACATAAGCGCTATAATGTTTTGGTTTATATGTATTGAGACACACCTGAGTTCTGATATTTATAGACTTCTATATCAGTGATGCACTGAAATTTGGACAATTTATGTGCTGAACTGCCAGAGAGGCTCTGGGAAGGCAAAAGCTAGTCAACAATGCTGTGGGATGACACAAAGATCTAAACTGAGGATGTTTGCAAAAAGGCTTTCACTGAGTCAAAGAGATTTTATGAGACTTCATCCCAGAGTAGCATTATTATGGTAGGACTATTAGGGAAGCTGACTGTTTACCCAGAACAATCATATTTCTGGTGTATGCAAAAAAAGTGTGAAAATAAAGACTATTTAGATTACAAAGATAAAATCTATATTCCCCAGTAAATTAGAAAGTTTCACTGTTTCCTATAACAACCTTATCACACTTTTTAAAAACTGTCATAATAAGGAAACAGTTACAGCATTGATGTACTTAAAACTTTGCTACTGAGAACAGTCCATTTTACAAATTGCCAATTAGTCATGTTCAAGTAGTTACTACTACAAATTTGCTGGAATGAATAAATAGAATAAAAACTGCTTTGATTTTTTTTTTTTTTTATTTTTAATCTTCTGGAACTTGATCTTTGGGAAATTGAGATTTTAAAAGTGCTCTACATACTGACTTAAAATATGGAATCTGGAATTTGCCCAAAATGATGATATCCTCATAAAAAGGCAGGCTGGTCAAATTTGTCAGTATGAAGCATAGACATCCAGACTTTAAAGACCCATGTGCTGAGACAGTCTCACATTGACATGGCTTTAAAGGTCACATACATACTCTGCCTCAATTGAATCCCAAGGGATGCTGTGGCTAAGCACACAAGATGTTCAGATACTACAATTAGGTTTAAATGGGCATATGGCAGAAGAAATCTGTTCCCATAGGAGGAGGAAAAGGAGAAGTAATATCACAAGCAAAATTAAGAAAAATCAGGATGACAGCGTATTACTAAACTAATAGAAGGGGTGATACAAAAGGGAGGAGGTTGAGTTGCAGGGAGACACTTGAAATTGAAAAAAGAAACCAATTCTGAGAGTATGGCAGTGCATTCAGTGTTCACGCTGACCTTCACCTGGAGAAAAATGTCATTCCTTTTAATTCACTCAGATTTCGGCATATTTCACATTTATCTAATGTTTTCAGTGCAAGACAACTCTAATCTCAAAAAAAGCTTAGTTTGAAAGCTTAATAAATGTTGCAGTTCACACAGGACAAAGAAGTAAATGAGTGAGTAAGGAATGACACATTTTTGCTCCTGTTCTAAGACAAGCTGTCTTCATGTGCTGGTCTCTAGACCTCGTTATCTCCCAGATGCTACTGCTTCTATCTGCCAGGCCTATCTTACAGAGCAGCGGTTAATTTTACTAACAAGTTTGGACACAAATCTGTCTAAGATACTTTCTTCTTGGGTTGTCCTTTCCTTGCCCTAATAAGATAGAAATCAGCCTCAGAAAGAATGAACATTTTGTGAAATAGTTTTCCTTCTGCCATGTCTGAGCTCCACAATAAAAGTGAAGCTGTGAATGCAGAAAGGCTCACTTGTCTTCCAAAATACATTTTGGGATAGCTCTTTGCTCTGCAGAACACTTTCATGTGTAAGCAGCAGGACTGTGACCTCCTCTTTGCTATCAGCACAGAAGCGTAACACATCTTACCCATTTTTCCTTAAAAAAGAATTTAGAGGATCACGGGTGTTTTTAAGATTTTTTTTTCTTCATGTGTTTACCATAATGTACAATTTCTAAAATCCACAAAACATGAAAAAGTCACAAAACCTCCCATTTAGAAACTCCTCAGGTTTACAGAGTGCTTTCTCCACCTGCCTGGAACATCATTTTGGGGAGGTTTTTTCCATACGGATATATGACAAATGATGCAAAAATCCTCTTCTGACACCTTCTCTATTGCATCCAAAGAAGGCAGGGAGTATTTGGTGACTTGCACCAGGCTGGGAGATGGCTGCTGCTGGAGCTGAATACAATGTGGGAGGAAGAAAGTCCAAAAGAGGGACCACCAGGAGACTGAAGGAGAGGGTCAGAAATCTCCACCTCCTCCTAGACCTGCCCCCCTGTTCAAGCTCTCGCTCAGATGTGAACATGTTCCCAAGCACAGTGCAGATTGTAAGTGCCTTTGCAGTGACAGGGGAGGACTGATTTGGTTCTTCTTCCCAAGTTTCACATTCTTGTGGTTCATTTGTTTGCTTTGTTTTCCTTAACAGTACATTCTAACAATTTTATTTTAATTAAAGTCACATCTATATACAGTTTTAACTGCATCTTAATGAAGCTTTTTTTTGTTGGTGGTTTGGGGTTGGGTTTTGGGCTTTTTTTTTTTTGTCTGGCATTTTTAATTTATAGTTACAATATCTAATTACCAAAGAAAATATAATGAAATCCACTAAATGTGAAACAACAAACAGCAATTCCAATTAACAGGGGGCCTGATAAAATAATTTACATTTCCAAAGCTGTAGCCAGATACTTTTTCTTATTATGTTACCTGCTATTCATTTCATGCTATCAAAGTTCTTTTGCACAACAGAGAAGCATTTATAAATTCCAGCCATGATTCTTCCACCAGATAAGCAGCACTGAGAAAGAAGGAGTAGGCAGCAACAAGAGAAGAAACCTGGGAATGATAAGCAGCACTGAGAGAGAAGGAGTAGGCAGCAACAAGAGAAGAAACCTGGGAATTTTCAATGAGAGTTCATGGGGAGCAAACTAGAAGATTTTTGCCCTTTTCCATTTTTCCTACACAAGTCCCATGTACAGGTTTTATCCACAGGAGCACACTCAAATCTGTTGGACATTTTTGTAAATGTTGACTGCTGAGCGTGTAGAAAATGGTGACAATAACGACAGCTCCTAAGACTCCTGTAAAACACTTCACCTGCACATAGGAAAAATTATGCCAGAAGACAGCCAACTACTGCTGCTTTCATTGATTTTGCTCCCAAGAAGAATAATCATCTACCACAATGTCACTCTGCATCATTCTGCTGAGAAGCTGCACCTCATCTTTTGTTTACAGACTTTTTTAATTACATAGCATGTCTCCCATAAGTAGAAGGAACTATTACACACAAAGTAGCAGAACTGTCACCATCACTGCATTCAGTCAGGCTCTAGAAATGATTAGACCAACACAATTTTTAACAAGACTGAATTGCAAGCTATCCATTCAAAAGATAACTAACCTCCTTTGAACAGAAAAATGGCAATTTAACGGAATTTAGGTGGGAAACAAGTCATAATGACAATACTTGAGTGCTTATCACATAAAACCCCAGTCTCAAAACTCAGTTCTATGGCAAGTTTTAGCTTTGTCAGACAAAATTTGCAGCTGATGCAAAATCAGAAAGAGCAAGAGATTTTTTTCATGTTTCAACTTTCAGTCCTAAGAGACTTAGGAAAATAAAATGGTAACCATTTCTAAACTTTCATGAGAAATCCAAAACTTTTTGCTTAAAAAAATTTTAAAAATAGGATTGTGGAGGACTATTTTTGTGGGAAACTCTCTTCTTGTCCTCCCTCCATCCTTTTTTCAGTCCCTCTCCATGCCTGTGGTCCATGGGGACCACAGTGGCAGCCAGAAGGCCATTCCAGCTAAGGGCAGAAGTGAGGGTTGAGCCCTGTTCCAGGTCCACAAGTCAACCCTATCCCTTGCCACTGCAGTGGCTGGGAGTAGGGTATGTGGCAAAGGAGCCAAATTCACCCATTCTAGCAAAACAAGAGCGTTCCCTGAAAGAATCACATCTGGCCAGGGTATAGGTACCCTAATGCCCTTCTACCAATGTCCTGTCTGTGGAAACTTGGGCACACAGGAGGAAAAGCTGCAGAGAGAAATGGTCTGAGAGACAGAAACAGAGAGCAGTGCTGTTGCCTGCCCAGGTACCCTTGCCCAAGTCCTGGGAAACCTCTTGACAAATATTGTGAAGGTCAGCTATAGCTACCAATAACAATATGCATCACCAGTTCTGATGACACCATCAAAGAAAAACACAGAGCCAATTTTAGCCTTTTACTTGGTCATCTTTGCATCCTAATTTCAATCTGCTTCATCTTTTCTTATTTTGTTATTTTGCTTCCTTTGTATTTTCTGCTTGCCATCCCAAAATGCTGGGGAATGCTGCTGTGCACTGGTGGAAAGACGTCCTACTCCTCAGAGCTCCCTGTAATTCAGTGATGTGGGAACTGATTCATGTAGCCACATGTAATTTGTATAGCACTTTGGGACCCTTCTGGAAGAAAGACACTATAGAACAGTCAGATCATTTGCATTATAAAGCTTCGGTGGCTGTTTCTTGGATTAGACACTTTAGGTTTGTATTATGTTTCTATGTCAGAAGAAATAGGAGCCAAAGTGGAGAAAAAAGTCTTTTCCCCAAAGTCCCATATGCATTCCATATATTAAGTGCTGCATGCTCATTAAGATTCTGCTTTTCCTTTCCACTTCCAAAACACACTTTTTTCAGATTCTGTTTCATTGTTTAAAATCAAACATTTTGAACATTAAATTAAGTTGTCGCTTTTTAACATAAACATTGCTCTTTCACAGCAGTAAACCCATCCTCAGAGGCAATTCCAAAAACCCAGCTTCCCAGATCATTAGATGAAATAACACAGTGATTCTCTCTGATAGGAGAGTCTTCCTTTCACAGAGGAGAGCAAAAGTGCCTTCTACAAACCAGTATCGAGGAAAGGCCAGTTCTCAGGCAAGATGTCAGATTGCCTCTTTCTGGGGAAAAAGAACCTGGGGAAAAAGGGAACTGAGTTAAATGTGAAGAATCTTGAGTTCTGAATGAAGGAAACTTCATAAGTAAAGAAGGGGTTAATATGAAGAGAAGTGTAAAGAAAATAATTTCTGAATCCACTGGCCTGGATATACAACTGATAAAAATAAGATTAGCTTCACTGACTTCAAACCCCAATTCATGCCACATAAGGATCTGGCTGACTTCATTTTTCCCCTTACTTTTTAAAACAATGAAATGACAGTATCTATAGCCTTGTCTTCAGCAACAGGTGAGTAAAAAATATTCTGTACCAATTATAAGAATCCATTCTTTTTAAAATAGCTTTTAGCTTCTCTCAGTTGTTTAAAAATGCCCCACAGAGTGTTTTCTTACTCATCTTGTAGCACCAATTTCCTCCATGTACAATAGGGTTATTCCAGACTTTGTTGGAATTACTCCAGATACATTCAACAGGAACTGACAGTACAATCATTAAGTATCCCTCTGACCAAACTTATATATAAATACCATATGCTCCTCTGCCAGCACAACACTAAACTGTCACATTTTCATGTCATTTCGTATAAACAGACACTTTTCCTTTTTTAACTAATGTTTTACAGTAAAGAAGCTGTTCAAAGTGATACTTTTGAGTGAGGGACACAGAGATTACATTTTACATGTACAAAAAGAGCAGCCTATTTTAAAATATTCTGAAGAAGTCCTGCAGTTTATATACTTGCAATGTTAGGGCTGACTTCATCTGCTTCCTTATTGCATGATGGTCTAATTATACCGCACTTTATCCCAGTTGGAGATGGACCAACAGTCCACTGCAGTTACTGCAAATCTGGCTTTTGGTAAGGACCTTATTTCATAACGAATGGTCTGTCTGCAATAGGACTTACTGCTGGTGAGAACAACTATTCAGTATGGGTATGGATGTCACAATCTGGTCCCGAGTATTTTTAAATGCATTCTTCCATAAGTTATCATGCATGTTCTAAAAATCTTGAGCAAAACCTTTAAAAAATATGATGCTACAGCAAGCTACCCTAAAGCATACCACAGTAGACAGTGTGACAATGTTATCAAATAAAACAAGATAGACATCTGTTATTTAAGTTATTACAAAGCATTTGGTGTCATACTCAATAAATAATACCTCAGGAAGTTTAAATGTAATCCTCACGGACACTTAGCAAAAAATAATTTTAAAATGAATAGCATATGTGTATAGAGTATCTTATGGTTTTCCACTCTGAAAAAATGAAAGAGAGCTATTTGTGCCAGAAATTGACACTCTTCCAGTTATTGCTGTGCTAGGGTAGCTGTGCTCCAATACAGTATACCGTGTGCATGAAATATTCTCAGTTTAATGTGGGCCAGAAGTGTGTGTGTGGGGGGGGGGCGGTAAGAAGAAAAAACCCCACTGCTGATGTAGTTAGGAATTCCAGGCTGCTGGTATTAAAGTGCCCTTCATTCACCTGCTACATCCAAATCACAGTGCGGTGATTGGCGTTCGCTCTCTTAAGCGGGTATTGTGTGAGCAGTGGGCAGCTGGAACCCTCTGAGAATCTTCACTTGTCAGAGATGAATCAATCATCTCAAAAGATGTCAGCATCTGCCCAAACCATTTTATATTAGAATAAATGGCAGATGGTGGTGTTTTTATATTTAATCAGTTCCACCAAATGCAGTTTCATCTCTTATAAAACTAAACCATCTGCAGTGTGTAGGTGTACAAATCTAGCTAAATGCCCACTGCAGAGCCTTTCCTCTTAAAGGTAAACTGTACATGTTTAACATTTGTTGATGCTAAGTTCAATAAATTTCAAAAGCTTTAATAAACTGCTCTGGTTTTATAAACACTTTTATTTTATATTTATATCTTAAATATTTGGTGTCAGTGGTCCATGCCTAACTCTCAGTTCTGAATCTTAGAATGCAAATTGCTCATACTTGACAGTATTAAAATACTTTCTATGAAAGATAATTCCTCCCTTCTTTTTATATAACAGTAAACCTCAGGTCCAGCCTCATCAAACATGGCACCAAAAGAGACTTAGTGACTTGTCCAGGACACAAGACCTCAACAGTGATACAACTCAGAAAAGAAAAGGTCAGACCTGGCAGGATCAGAACCCAAACATTTTGACCTCAGTAAGGCTTTATCTTGCTTTTAGCCTGGATTTCAAGACTGTGTTCTGTAGCAACCTCACAGACAAACTGACAAAGTACAGAACAGATAAATGGACAGTGAGGTGGACTGAAAACTGGCAGAACTTTTGGGTTCAAAGGGTTGTGATCAGTAGCACAAAGTCCATCTCAGTCACTAGTGAAGTACTATGGGAGTTGATACTTGGGTCAGTACTGTTTAACCTCTTCATTAAAGGCCTGGATGATGAGGACAGTGCACCCTCAGCAAGTTTGTGAACACCACAAAGTCAGGAGGAGTCACTGATTGTCAGATGCTTGTGTTGCCATCCAGAGTGACCTCAACATGCTGGAGAAATGGGACAATAGGAAACTCATGAAGTTCAACAGTCCTGCAGCTGGGGAGGAAGAACCTCATGCACCAGTATATACGGGGGGCTGACGAGATGTAAAGCAGCTTTGAAAGCACACTAGCAATGTGTCCTTGCAGCAAAGTAGGTGAAAAGCCTCTTGAGCTGCAACAGAAAGAGCTGTGCTGGAAGGTCAAGATTGATGATCCTTCTCTGCTCAGCACTGGTGAGAAACATCTAGTGTGCGAGTTCTAGCCCTGGACTCCTCAGTTCAAGAAACACAGATATACCAACACAGATATACCAGTGCAAGTCCAGCAAAGAGATGGTGAGGAAACTGAAGTGGATTCTAGTTCTGTGGAAATTAGTGTTCTTTGACTTTACCTTGATTTTGTTCCAGTTTCTCTCTTTGGTGCTGTCGCTTGCATGGAGACACCCACATTTTAAAATAATTTTTTCCAACAGCACCTGTGTGAAGTTTGACCAACAGCAGGCTGGATTTCCAATACAGACAGGATTTGGTGGGGGCAAGAGGGGCAGCAATAAAGCAGCCTGACTTCAGTCTTTGTGCTTTTTCCATTTCATTCAGTCAACACTGATGCTGATGTGCAACAACCAGTACAAATCAGAACTACTCCCGTATATTGGACTCTGCTCAGACTAAAATTAGTAGTGAAATCACTTGAAAGGTCTAAGGAGTCCCCTAGTTCATGAAGAAAAATAGCTAAGTTCTCTATAAGAAAGAATTACAATCCAACAATGGAAAATATTAGACATATATCTAGCTATCTAATATTTCTACAGCTTTGGAAAGTGATCTAAAAATAAAAACTTACTATAAGATTGGAAAAAAGATCCTTATTGTGTCATAAAACTTGCAGCACTAAATATAACATTTTCCTTAGCACAGTGGCAATAAACATGGTGTGAGGCTTTTGTGTAGTTAAACAAGCCTTACTTTTCAGCCCAACAGAGGATATAATTTGGGGAATGGCTATAGATTACAAGATTACAAGAAGTGGGGGGGGGAGGGGGAAGTACTTTGTAACCTTTCTATTTTCCTATAAGAAATGAAGATGTGAAAAAAATTAAAAGAGCCTGAAATGCCCTTGAAAAAGTAACTGCTATGCAGGTAGTCCCTGAAAATGTAGGTACAGAAGATGCAAGTGAGGGCTGCAAGCCATGGCTTGCATGGAGATGTGTTGCCCAGAGAGACTGGACACCCCAGTAGCATCAGCAGGATGGGGATAAGGCTATGCCAAGAGCAGCTGGCAGAGGGGAGAAAGGACACAGCTCAGAGGGGTTTATACCTCTCCCATCTCCCACCCCACACAGCAGAGGAGTAGTGAGTCGTTTGTTCCTTCCTGGTGTTGTAGCTGGAGTAGAGTCCTTTATTCAAGGTCATCTCTTATGGCTTCATGGTAGTCCATAGGGAGCGAGCAGAAGGAGGTACCTCAGCTGGGAAGTAGGGCACCCATCTAGGTTAACACAGTGGTTTCCATTTATAGCAATTCATGGAAAGCTTTTCTTCAGTTTCAGCCCAAGTGCATTCACAAACACTGCACTCAGGTTTCACTCTGAGTTTGCCTGTCAAATACAGCTCATTTGAAACCAAGTTACTCCTGAAACTCCTGTTTACTGCATGAAAGTGAAAACTGTCCCTATGCTGCGTTAAGAGGGGTTTTTTTGTAACTTGAGATCTCAGCACCTTTTTCTGAGTTACTAATTTAGTTTGGGGCCTTGTATTCCCTCTAGGTAAGTCTTTTTTCCAAAATCTTTTAGGAGTCATCCAGGACACCTGTACACACCTTACAAAATCCTACATTAAATGTAGGAATCACTTATACTTTTTTATCTCTCTCTTCACCATACCTTGATTCAATACAGTTTGCATTAATAAGCTAGGAAGTGGGGCCAAAAAAATTTGTCTTTGAAAAAGTCATGGTTGCTTGGGTACCAGGCCAGGGCAATGAGAAGGCTAACATCTAAAAAAAGGCAGATTGTCGGTACTGGCTGCTGGAGCTAGAGTCTGGGAATTTTCCTGAAGGCAGAAGAATGAAATGAAGCATTGATACGATCCTACAGAAGCACATATTTTGCCTTGATAAAATCTCACAGATTAAGAAGCTAGGGAGGGCAAGTTGAGCAAGAAAGAAATTGAGACAGAGATGGAGAAAGCAATGGCCAAGTAAGAAAGAAGGAACCGAATGACACTGAGCCCATGATTCAGAGGAAGAGCTGTGCATCACATGAGGACTGGGGACCGCCTGGGTGGCTCAGACATAGACAGTGCCTGGGAGCAGTAGTGAAACAGAAGAAAGAAAAGACAATGGGCATATTTATTCTTTCTTCTTTTTAGAAAGATACACATACACATTTTTGTACATATATATTCTTGTGCTCATATATATGCATCCATAAATACATATATGTATGCATGTGTATGTGTTATTTCTTGTACTACTTCAGTAGAAAAGTGACTGGTGTGCAAAAAATGTTTGTCTATTTGCGATCAGCTGTCACATCCCTGAAGAATAAATTGTAAACTCACTTTTCCAGTAGAACCAATGTCCTCAGCGGAGATGAACCAACATTAGTCGGGAGCTTGGTGGGGAGACCAGAGGGGTTAATATAGTAGTGAAAGTATAACAGGCTGTCAGACTGTTTACTGGAAAACTGCCAGAGAAGCCAAAAGAAGAGACCATGTTTCAAACCACCCAGTCAAAATGGAGCTTGGGAGTTCACCACAAACTTGAAAGCTGAGTTTAGCATCAACTCAGAGGTGCTCTGCCAATGCTGTGACACAGTTTAAATAACATTTTGGTATTTGTATAAAATTCTCACTTGATGCGTTCTAAGCTGCTGACATGATCCATCATCATTCCAGAGGGAAACTCTCTGCAATATTAATTTAACCAAAACCATTACTCGGAATTTCCAAATAGATTTTTTTTTTCTCTCCCAGAATCACACAAATGCATAAAAATTTCACTTACAGTAACTACATGTTTAACTGCAAGGGACTGCTGTATTTACTTTAGGTGTGGATTGTCCCATGAAGTACTGGTATCAGCCACTGTCCTCACATCATTGAAAATAAGATACATTCAGAAAGTTTTATTATAGTTTATAGGTATCCTGTACATACAGCTTTCAAAAACACAACGCCACAAGAACAGTACTGATCTTAGCTCACTCACTCAACATACATAAATGTACAGTATCCACAACAAACCAAAACAAGTTATTTCATTACTTAAAGTCCTAATGGTGCTAGAGGAAGAAGGCAAGAAAGGGATGGTAGGCAGGCAAAGAACTGCTGACATATGGAAGCAGGTTGGTGTTCTGTGGAAAAATTGTGCCAGGATAGAAAGGCTCAAAGTTTTAGGCAAGGGACAGATATGACTGGTACACTAGTACAGGAAAGTGACATGACAGTGAAGACAACATCTGTAAGGCCCTGAAGATGAGTTTGGGAAGATTTCATATGATGCAGCTAAACAGGAAGCCAATGAGTGGCATAAAAGGAAAGCAAAACTCCTACTAGATCACTTATCTACTGTCATGTCAAGTCTCTGTGAAATTCACAGCTTACAGATTTACCAGCTAACACATTCCTCACTGCAAATGTCTAACTGAGCCAACTGTGCAGAAAGTTTTCAATTTGGCTCTACCGAGGACATCGTTTTGCTCACAGCGTGGAGCGATGCGGGAGGAGAGGGCTTTCATTTGGGGTCATTGCCATTGCACAATGTTCAGCACACTGATGGTGGCATCCTACTGAAACGCACCATGCTTTCTACAGCCCTGTGAGGGACCCAGATGCAGAAACAATCCCATGCTCATGCTCTCTGGAAACAGAGACCAGGTGCATTGTGGTCATGAACAACTTTGCCACTGGTGAAAGAGGACTGTGCCGATTGCTTTGCTGCAACAATATTGCTTCCCAGACTATTTATAGTGCGATTTTAACAGCCATGGAGGACACATTATTTGGTGGCCCAACTTGGGAAACACAGCTAGCAATGAAGGAGAGGGAGGAACAGCAGAGGTAATGGAAATAATAATACGTAGGCTACAAGATCATGAGAAGTTTCTTTAGTAACTCAGTGCAGCAAATAGGAGTAGAAAAGGTGGGGTTTGAGGTTCAGAGTATAATCTGGAGTTAGTCTCACCTAAGTAAATGCAAATAAACTCCACTGGGAGAAGTGGAACTGTTCTGCATTTATACCAAAAATAAATGAGAGCAGAGTATCAACATGATAACTACTTGTTTTGATGATTTTTTATGGCTTGTTTCTTTCTCACCCCACAAAATGCTGTGTAATGGGCAAATGAACATGGAGTTCTCTTGCAATAAATTGGATGACTGAACAGAGGGAAATCAATTTCTTTATGATGGCTCCTACTATGAATAAAACCAGAATGCCTAATGAGGATTGGAATGATAGATGGAGTTTGAGGACAGAGCCTATTATTACATTATGTTAAACTAAAACAGCTTTGTTGACTTCAATGCATTTATTTCAGATTTTGCACAGATAAAGACTGTGACCGGAATATACACTGTCTACAAAGTTGCGGAGTACGTTCTGGAAATTAGAGGGGTTCCTTCTTCTGCCACTTAGAATTGAACTGGATCAATCGCCAACCATACAACTCATAAGGAAAAAAACCTAACATTGATAATAATAGATATGTCAGATGAATTAATAGGAAATTACACCCTGGCAAATCTGAAGAAAGGCACCAGACCAGAAAGTGCTCTTATCTGGAGCCCTAATTCCTACAATGCTGTGAAAGGGCATTATTCAACTAATTACCTTCTTTTGTAAGAGAGGATCTTTCCCATCAATGCTAAAAAAAAGCATACAAATGCTTAAAAATTCAGGAGCCATGCACACATGTTAGGACAGAGCATTTGAGTCACATTGGGAAGTTACAGTTTCTGGGACATTCCTTGCAGAGTAGTTTTTGAGAACAGATAAGGGTAATAGGGTTCTTCAGTTTGCCGTGGCTGGAAGATAGTGTTGCTTCAGGTCTTTAGGCAGCAGGAGAGGAAGCATGGTACTGCTGCTGCCAGTGGTGCGTTGAAACCAAAGAGGTCCTGTGTTCAGACTGCAAACGTCTTTGTGGAGTGGACTTTGCAGAACTCCACTAGCAGCACAGCTGAAGATGGCATTCCTAACATGTGTTAGGGTCTAGTAACAGGGCATCCTCCAACGTGTTGTTTCTTCTGTCTTTATTCCTGACAAGGAATAAAAGAAAGTATTTTTCCCTGATATTCCTGATTCCTTTATTCTGATTCCTCACATCTTTATTGTATTCTACAAGGCAGTAGCAGAGGAAAGGTAGAGCATATCAAAATGTGTGTGTGTATTTATTTGTTTATTTATTTTACATTTTTACAATCCCAGGATCTTGGGAAAATGGCTTGGAAAGGGAATGTCTGTATGCAGGCATGTGGACCCTGAGGGTTACAGATGACTGCAAACTTTGTATGCAAACTTTACAAATTTTTAACTTAATTTTGAAACTGAATTCCAAAATTTATTTATTTTTTTTTTAATATCCAAATGACAAAACCCCTGCTTCTGCTTGTTTTATACCTACTCACATGTTGAGCTGTCATTTTAAAAGACTTTCTAAAATATTGTGCTAACTGTTCACCCACAGTGAACATAGTTGTGGTTTCCACTGATACCTCATGTGCCAGTCCCATCCTGAGCATATGGTTCATGCTATGAACCAAACATTCATGACTGATTTTTAAATCTAGAGGCTTAAAGTCAAAATCCAGTTTCGCAAAGCATGTAAAAAAATATTAAGTTTTGTTCCCGGAGCATGTATTTAAAATTAAAAATTTTGCTGAATGGAGATTGTCATAAACACACCTTCAGTGCTCTACTGAATCAAGTCACAAATGCTGATTAAGTTAGAAAGCTAATTCTTATCACAGGGAAGTAGAATACAGTCTCAGAAGACATCTACTTTTTAAGGTCAGATTCTAAACTCTGATAAACTTTTTATATCTGTAACATCTCAGAAAACATATAAGCATATCTGACAAATTGGGAATGCATGGCTGTTGGCCACTCCCAGTTTACTAGACAATCAGATTTACACCACACACATATGTGCATTTCCTGGCTCCTCCTCACTACATGACCTACTTCAGGTTCCTATGTGGAAGATTATGGTTTAAGAAGAAAAGTTCATGAATCACCCTTTTTAAACAACCTGGCCACAGACAGCATGTTTGTGTATATATGCTCCTGTGGAACATTCCATGCTTACAGCCATTGCAGCAGATATTTTGAAATGGTTTGCACATGCCAACACTTACTTAAAAGTAAAAACACAGCATTAGAATAATTCAGGACATTTCCTTTGTCAGCTACAGAATACATAAAATTTTCCTGTGATTTTACCTCATTGTAATACCCATTGGCTTAATGAGATTATGCAGTGAGCAACCCATGGCAAGGCTGGATTCAATTTGCAGGGAGGCATTCAATGTATCAGCCCTGCAACAGGAAAAAATATTCATAAGCTTTGCAGGATACTTTTGTATGTAGCACAATGCCTTCTAGATCACTGAACAAGTCTGTCCTATCACCTATCATATATATGTTAAATATATACTGCCTCCCATCCTCTGAGCACAATTTGAGAAGCAAAATCACCTCTCCTTCTGTCAACCCTGACTGGGCAATGAAACCTGTTATTACCTCACTCTTTGCTCAGACTCCTCGGAGAGCAGTGTTCAGGTTTCTTTTCTCCATGGTACTACATCAGCCATTATTACCAGCCTTTAGCCTTTGCTAGATCTATTACATATTATTCTGTAAATATGTTCACAAAAATGACTTTCCATCCAGACCAGGATTCAGTGTGTATCAAGACCTATAAAAGGAATAGAGACATCAGGTGTCACGTCATACTGAAACAACCCCAAAAACACCATTAGCTTTTTGGAGGAGACAATAAGCTTTGAATTTACTAACTACCAGCTATTCGTGATGACTGAACATAGGAAAAGCCACAACCTCCACTGTTCATGGAGGTTGAAGATGTAAACCCTTCATTACTGTCTCTGCTATATAAATGTTCTTTTGCTTTTCCATGTATTTAACCTTTTAGATGGCAAAGAAATTAAATGTTTAAATCCACTTTAATTGCATTTTTTTATTGACTGTTGCAAGAAGGTCCTTGAGTGACATCTTTGTTTGCATAAAAGGCAGAAGAGTTTGCAAAAATGGGTTTTAAAACACTACTTCTGGCCCACAAAAGTATTTCCCTCACAGGGCACAAAGGACAAAGAAAGGAGACAGAGTATTTGCCTAGGAAAAGAAACTAAGGTAGAAAGAGTTTGCAGGAATCCGGTTAAAACACAAACTGTTATAAAGATTACAGATGGCATTGCAACCTGAGAAGGTTACAAAATTTGGGCAGACTCTTTTCAAGGCCACCTATCTAAATTAACTCTAGTGTACAGGACAACATAAGATTTGTGAGGTGCACAGCCATCTTTTCTCATCTCCCACATAACGTGCTTTTTGTGTGCATTAGATTTTACATGTAAAATTACTGTATTTTTAAAGACAGTTTAGCACCCTCATCTTTGGAAAACAGAAGGCCAAATACTGCCTCATCAGCTGGAAACCTGGTCAGATTCACAAAATTGGGAAAAGCAATTTCAGTCACTCTTTTCTCTGTTGATCATCAATGTATGTTTTTCTTATATTGGCCTAACGTAGACTGCAGGCTCTACTGAGCAGGGAATATGTTTTTACATTTATAGAGTGTCCCATAAATTTATGATACTAGATTTGTTTCTATAATAATAAGTAAGAAAAAAAAAATCAATTTCAGTGAAATGATACTTTCCTTACACTAGCAATTGATATTAAGGCCTCCAGCAATAGCTGATGCTGGCTATATCAATATCAGAGCCTCAGAAAGATCCTGGAAATTGTGCTTCTGTGTTTCTGTAGTGTTTGTGGTTTGGACACTTTGAAAGTAATAAAGTATTGCAATACAAGATGTCTCTTGGCTCCTTGCTGACATAAAGGCACTCTGCTTATCAGTGAATTAAAGGCAACTTCTTACATTCACATGGCTAAATCATCACTGATAAAAGACCATTACATCAAATGACTAGGATACGTGTAAGTGCAACGCAATCAGCTTTTGTTTCATTATGAATGGCTTTGAACACTGATATAACTGCTGTACCTCCCTTTATGTAGGCCTTTTGTCCTCTCAGCTTTTTTAAGTGCTTCTCTGGCCCACGTTGCAGGACGCACAGTGTGGTTTCAGGCATACAGTTTGCTCTAGTGGTATGCATGCAAAATGAATGCAAAATATGCAGCCAAGATAAGCCCTGGCAGATCTGGAAAGCAGAGCAGAAGAAATCATTTTGCTCGTTACCTTAAAAATCTCTTCCATTTGATAATTATACAACCAACGGAGGGAGAAAAGCACTTTTCTTTGCCAGAGGTATGTATTTTCCTGTAATCATGCAGAACTTTCCAGGATGCCTACTTTCTATTTGAATCCTTAGAAATTAATTGTTTTATCCACCCATTTCCACAGAACAAGGCCATTAAATAATGAGACCCAGAAACCTTTATAATTAAGGAAAAATACAGATCACATAGAAACAGGCAATGCCTTTGGTGGCATAAAAGGACACCTCTAGCTAGTTAAGAGGAATAGCCAATGCATTCTTGATCATAAGTGCAATGATTTTAACAGCTGGTCTCACAAAACAGATCACATAATTAATACATTTGAAACAAACTGGAGTTGCTAGATTAGGGCACTCTGTTCAAGCAGTGGGAGCATTCGTTAAATTGCACATTAGATATCCATCGTCTGAACGTGGTACCGACAGTCACATTGTAAAGCTGAATCTCTTATATTCTTGGGATGCAATGTACAGCATTTTTTTCATCATTTCCTCTACATGTAAACTGATCTCCTGCGTTGAAGCAGTACTATTTAAAACAAAAGGGTTTGATTTATAGCCAGTCCCCAGCCTCATAAATCACACCTGCAGTGTGGTGCTCTGAGCTCCCTGTGTTCTGCCAGCATTTACCTTTTATAAATGATTTGGGTTTACCTCCCATTGTGATGGAGCCTAATACAATTGCATTCTTCTCTCCCAGCATTCACTCTTGCTGTTGCTCATTATTCCCACTGGGAATTCAGACCTAGTTTTTGCAAGCTTGTCAGGGGGGAGGGGATTGGTGGTGGTGTCATTTTTTTAAATTAAGGCATGTTGAATTAAAAATTTATGTTCGCATTCTGTAGCTTTTTCTATTGCCAGACACAGTGTGCAGTGAAGTTTTTTTCCTCCCCATTGACTATGCTTATATTTTAGCTCCCATTTGCTAAGCTAATGATTTGGAACTTAAGCAGGACAGTGGCTTGAAATGTCCAATATACAGAGTATTTGACCTTCAGACTAACCCAGGTATGCACATCGGCCTTTCTCCAAACTGCATAATGAGATTAAATTCTCATTTAAAAACAAAAATAAAAACAAAAATAAAAAAAATAATTACTTGAGTCCTCCCAAGAGACTGAGTGTAAGGATTTTATTTTTAACTCTCAGAATCTTCTGAAATGCCAAAAAAGATGTTTATATAATATTTTGCAATTGTGTCTCAAGTTCTCAACCACGTAACAGTTCTAGTTGATTAAGCACAGTTCAGACACTCAGAGATAACAAGACTTGCTCCTTAGAACTGACAGCCTTAAGACCCGATTCAGGGAATTATTCCTAAGTCATGGCACCACTTAACTGAGATTGATGGGATTTGTGCACATGCCTTGATTTCCTCTGTACCAAAACAATTAATGATTTAATTTGTTCAATTAATGACCATCATCACTGCCATTTTTACTGTTAAGGAATACTGCTATTACCATACCTACAGCCATCAAATAATTAATTGTAGTTTGAGATTGATAAAAAATGCAAAACCTAATTTACATTTTTGTCTCAAATATTCAATACAGCTTAAATTCAGCTCTGGAGAACAGTCTTCGGAGCATTTAAAACAGAGGCTGTTGTTTGATGAGATGGTTGCAAAAATTAGACCTGAGATTTGGAAGACTGCAATGCACGTCAACAGAGATCAGGCTCAGACCTAAGTAGTTGGAAAAATATTTCTGAAATGAATAGTAGTTATTCAGAAAAGCTACTCCCTTTGCAACATAACTCACAGGTGGACTGGAATAAGTAGACCTGTTCCAGTTCAATGAAGGATTAAGCTAAACACTTCTATTTTCAAAGTAGATTAAGTGAAACAAGAAGACATTTTGATTCCTGAATTAGAACTGTCCACACATGCACTTGTGCAGAAAGAGCTTTTGCACTTTAAATACTAACTTTACTTTCATCGAAATTAACTTTCAGATGAAGGTAGCAAGCCTTGAATTAGTGTGTCCATTGTCTGAAAGTTCATATGAAAGTACCTGCATGAAAAGTAGGCTTCTCAAGTTCATAGTGTGGGCATAAAGATAATCAGGTTTAACAGTTCTTGCTAGGTAGTGACTAGCCTAATTTTTAGAACCAATTTTGGATTTATAGTGACCGATTGTGTAAAAACTAGTAATCCCAATAAGTGCTCCCAAAAAAGAGTTTAGTGAATTCAAACATTCTCAATAACTGCTTTAATTCTCCAGCAGTTCAAAACTAGACGTTATTCCAAGAGGAAAAAAAGTAAAATACATAATTACTGAGAAGCAAACACCAAATTTTTAATGCCAACATTTGTTACCTTAAGTTTAAATTCCTTGGATTTTTAACCCAAATATGATGAAGCCATGAGAATGGTGGTAACTTTGCAAATATTGTCCATCCAATATTTTATCTTATTGCAAGACAGGGTATCACAATCATTGTATGAACCTCCTCCCTCACTGCAATTCTTGTTTGATCCACAGGTTAGTTTTACCTCTGGATTTAGTAGCAGCCATGTCCACTGAAATATTAGAGAGTTTTATTGTGGGTTTTGTCCAGCATTATTTTGAGTCCTTTTTATTCAACTGAATATCAGGCAGCATACTAATGACATGTAGTGTACCCTTATACATTCATTTCAAACAACACTAAAACTCCAATGTTTCTTCCTGAATGCAATGTCTTTAGGCAAGGTCCTATCAAAAATAAATGTCAAATAACAAATGTTTATGTGAAAAAAGGAGATTTGCAGATGAATACATAAAGCCTGCTCCTCCATCACAGTAGCCATTTGGGTTAACTTTGAAGCTTGATTTAAATATTAGCAAATATGCAAGATTTATTGTTGTCTTCACACAAAGCAAAAAGGCATTAAATGTGCCCAAATGTCTTCAATGAATTAAACTCATTTCAGTAAATGTAGATATGTTTCACTTAATAGCTTTGTTTAAAATGTGAAGCAGCAATTATAAGCTATATCTGGAACACTGATAAGCTCATCCAATCACCTCTCAGACACTGGCATGTCCAAATTAAAGGGGACTACTAAACTTTTGCCTGATAAATTTCCATTTGCACACAACTGTGGTAGCTGGAAACATGCAGTTTGACTTGCATACACAGCTTCGACTTCCTCACGGACAGTACTGAAGACAGATATCTAGAACCCTACTGTAAATTTGCCCCCCAGTAATTCCTTTCATGCTAGTACTCTTGACACAGTCCATACAGCTGTTTTCTGAGTTTACATTTACAGAATAAAAAGTCTTGAAATCCATTATGTTAGTGGAATTCAAATGGTGGCCCCAAATGCTCCTGTAATAGATTTGATACTTAGAAAATACATTTAAATATCTTGATCTAGCAGAAAAGGACTGCCTATGTCCACTTCTGCAGCTCATTTACCTCTGGGAGAAATCGATACAGAAAATTTAACCAAGAAGTTTGCAAAATAAATATCCAATAGATCCATTAATACATGATAATAAAAAATAAGGAGGGCTTTCCTGGCAGTTGGTGACTAGCTGGAGGAACAATTAACTGTGAGAAATTTCCAACACAAAGTGCAATCTGATCCTGAAAATACTGATTATTGTATTCTATTATATTCCAAAAGTCATGGCAGTCCAGTGAGGTCCCCACTGACTGGAAAAGGGGAAATAAAACCTCCATATTCAAAAAGGGAAAGGTGAATGAACCTGGGAACTATAGGCCAGTCAGCCTCACTTCTGTGCCTGGTAAGATCGTGGAGCGGATCCTCCTGGAAGCACTACTGAGGCAGATGAATTAATGATGAAGTGATTGGCTACAGGCAACTTGGCTTCACCAAGGGCAAATCATGCCTGACTAATTGGTGGCCTTCTATGAGAAGGTCACAACATCAATAGATGGGGGAAGAGCAACCGATGTAATTTACCTGGACCTGAGCAAAGCCTTTGACACTGTCCCACACGACATTCTGGTCTCCAAGCTGGTGAAATATGGATTTGATGGATGGACAGTTCAGTGGATAAAGAACTGGCTTGATGGCCGTTCCCAAAGAGTGGTTGTCAATGGGTTGGTATCCAAATGGAGACCAGTGACAAGTGGAGTCCCTCAAGGATCAGTACTGGGACCAGTCTTGTTTAACATCTTTGTCAGCGACAT
>WTSP01016376.1:8605-22690 GCA_025331215.1 Actenoides lindsayi | reverse complement strand
GAGTGAGGTAGGGTGAAAGACGGAGAACAAAAAAAAAGGGCGGAAGGTGAAAAAAAAAAAGGGGGAAGAAAAAAAGAAAGGAAAAAAAAAAAAGCAGCTGTGAGAGGCAGGCAGCAAAGAAGCCAATGCACCAGCAAAATCCCCTTTCACAGGAAAACGTAACGTGAGCGGCTGTGCGGCGCAGCGCAGGTAACACACAGAGCAAGTGAAGGCAGCAGCTCACAGCAAGGCATGGACATTTGGTACGGTTTTGTCGACTCAAGACTAGTAAAGATAGAAAAAGCATTACCAGAGGAAAGACCTTGCCAAAGAAACAGTTGTTTATTGATTAACTTTTGCTAAGTAACACGAGAGTAAAAAAAAAATAAAAATCAATCAAGAAATAAATAACTAAATAAGTAAATAAAGGAAAATACTCCCCGTTTTTTACTAAAAAGAACCAGGCAGTCTCGACTCGCCAGCTGCTTTTGGAGCACGAAGCAGCAGCTGGGGCTGGGGCCACCTCTGTGTTACTCTTTGATTTTCCAGGCAGCCAACCCCACTGCCCGAGTCCTGCCCGAGCGCAGAGCTGGTGGACAGTTGTCCCTGTGTCCCTACCTATTTTTGCTCCTTTCTTCAGGAGAGTGACGACAACCGAGGTGTTGCGGCAGCCGACCGCCCTGTCCAGGGGCCGCATCCCGCTGTAGTCAACGTGCTCGATCATGGCCCCATGGTCCACCAGAAACTGAACCTGTAAGGAGAAGCCCAGCAGTCACTTCTGTTCCTGGATCACAGAATCACAGAATATTAATGGCTGGAAGGGGCCTTGAAAGATCATCGAGTCCAATCCCCCTGCCAGAGCAGGGTCACCTAGAGCAGGTCACACAGGAACGGGTCCAGGCAGGTTTTAAATCTCTCCAGAGAAGGAGACCCCACAACCCCTCTGGGTAGCCTGTTCCAGAGCTCTCTGACCCTCACAGTGAAAAAGTTTTTCCTTATGTTTCTGTGGAACCTCTTATGCTCCAGCTTGCACCCTTTGCCCCTTGTCCTGGCACTGGATGTCCCTGAGCAGAGCCTGGCCCCATCCTCCTGACACTCACCCTTTACATGTTTATAAACATTAGTGAGGTCACCCCTCAGTCTCCTCCAAGCTGAAGAGCCCCAGCTCCCTCAGCCTCTCCTCAGCAGGGAGATGTTCCACTCACAGGGGTGATGGTTTTGAACTAAATGAGGGAGATTTAGACTGGAGAGATTTTTGCTGCTGAGGGTGGTGAGAGCCTGGCCCAGGCTGCCCAAGAGGTGGTGGCTGCCCCATGCCTGGCACCATTGCAGGGGAGGTTGGCCGGGGCTCTGAGCACCCTGCTCTAGCTGCAGATGGCCCCGCTCCCTGCAGGGAGGGCTGGACCAGATGAACTTTAAGGCCCCTTCCAACCCAAACCATTCTATGACTATGTGCTTCTTGCTACATCAAGACAAACTGTTCTATTTTAAGGCTTTCAGACCTTTTCTTCTGCACGTGATACAGGCCACTTACCACCTCAGCGTCGCCATAGAAAGCCGCCAGGTCCAGCGGAGTGCGCCCGTTTTTGTCGGCGTGGTCGGTGGCAGCCCCGTTCTCCACCAGGGAACGCACCACCGAGAGATGTCCCTTCAGACAAGCCCAGCTGAGGGCTGTCAGGCCCTCCTTGTCCATCAGAGAAATGGAGGCACCTGCAAGAACAAGCACTGGTTTACTTCAGAGCTCTCTGTTGTTGAGCCCTAGGATACAAACCGTCCGCTTAGTGATGACAGCTTCTTTTTAGAGAGCTATGTGCATAATTTTTAATTACTTGATTAACATTTCTCCCACCACTGATCCCATCCCTCCATGGCAACTTCAAATGCTCCGATGGGAACTGTGGCAAATGAGTTCATTCACACCAAGCTGCAAACTTTTTCGCACCTAGCTCTGGAGGCTTTTCTGGCAAACATCTTTTGAGCAGCAGGGTGGATTTGCCATCCCTCATTTGAGACATTGATCTTTCTTTTTAACTGTTTGCTTGTTGGGTTGGTTTTTTTTAAAACAAACCCCATTCCAGTCTGTGTGAGTCAGAGATGAAGACCATTCTGCTGTTTCAGCAGGTCATGGCGTACCAAGGGGAACTAAATCAATTCAGCTCTGTTCTTCTAAAAAAAGCACATATTTTCCCCTCTTCCCTCCCCTCCCCTTTACCCAAATCGACACCATTTCCAGCAGTACTTCTCCCTGAACTTTACCCAGTATAAGTAAAACGTGGTGGGGTAAACTATTGCCAACTGCGAGTCAAGGAGAGGGGGACTTGACATTTTCTTGGATGCAGAAACGGCGCTGCCGTACCGAGGGGTCAGTGCTGCTTCATACGGCACATGGGTATGTGTGAGAGCTCTGAGCAGCAGCACTAAGTGAACACTCCTCTTCAGGGCATGAAGACAACTCCTGTTGCTATGGCTCTGGCTCTCGAGCATGCAGGAGAGACTGGTATCAGCTCTGCTCCTCCAAGGAACTATGGCTACCTGCAGGATGCTCCTGCCAGCAGGCTGGGATGAATTGCTGCTGCGGTGTTTTTCTCCTGTAGGTAAACTCTAAACCACCCAGCGTGAGATCTTCATTGGCTCCAGAAAGCTCAGCAAGTGGAGGAATAACGTGAATTTTCTGAACCTTCATCCTCGTCGCAGCTGACGCATCCCCCGGCGAGCGCACGTCGCCCAGATGACAGCGAGCTGAGAGGTACTTCCAGCTCGCACAACTTTTTGTTTGCAGAGGAGCACAACGCAGAAAGCTGTAGTGCCCAAGCAGGGTTACCCCACGGGGACGAGGCTCAGCACCGCGTGTCAGAGGCGTGGAGGAGCAGCACCCACACCTACCGTGTCCCCCCGGGTAACAAAAGCATCGAGGGATTGTGTTTCGCAGGAGAACGAGATGCAGAATCAAACTCTCTCCGAACAGAACAAGCGTCAGGAAGTATTTTGCTTTGCATGACACGGATCCATATAAACATCAACTTCAGCAGAGCTGCTATCAGGGAAGTTTAATTCACCATTCACTCGCCTGTTAGTTCTGGGTGTTCAGTGAGAGCAGTAGGTAACTCTAAAAATTTGGGTTTCAAATGGCTTGGTGGCTGCAACTCTGCTCATAAAAAGTGTTTACAAACGCTGACTGTGTTAATCAAGTGCAGTCAAATGAGATTTGCTTTGCCACACACTAATTAATGCTTATGGCTTATGATTCACACACTTTTGATTTTAATGAAACATTGAACAGGATTGTCAAAGCCATTTTAATTAAAATACACCGTCTATCACTGTACTCTGCCCAAGCTTGAGATAATTTTTCAGGAGCATGTGTTGTAGGCTGTTTAGTGGAGTTTATTAAGCTATTTAGAAGAATACACCTTTTCAAGTAAAAAAGGATTTTAGTGTTTTTGACTTCTTGGGCTTTCAGTGTCCAGAGAGCCAGGAAAACATTCTGTGCATTTGCTGGTGATCCCCTAGCCAAGATCAGATTATTTGTTTTTTCCACTGAATGTATCAGTCTTAAGCCACATGCACAGTTCTCAAGCCTGGCAAAAAAAAAAAAAAAAAAAAAAAAAAAAAAAAAAAATATCACTTCTTTTAAGTCTTCTACACAGATTCCGTCAAGCTGCAAAAGGGGCCACATTGCAGCTTAAACATGGAGAGGGTTAAATTGGAATTTAAAAAAAAACCACCCCAGAACATCAGAAAAGAACAAATTCAATTCATTCCTAAAAAACTCATGCCTCAGCTGATCTCTGCCACAGGTTACAGCACTAAAAAGCAAGGATCCCATTGGCCTGTGGCTCACGACAGACAGACAGGCAACAAGGAACGTGCTCTTGGAAGCCTGGCAATTTTACAGGGAAAAGTGTTCTTACAACTACTATGGAAAATATTCAAGTGTCTCACATTTTGGCTAAGAGGTCAGACACAGTTACTTAGGATATGAAGAAAATATCCCTTCCCAAAGAGGGATCTTACCTGAAATAAAAATATCAAGTAACTATGCGTGGATTAAAGCTATTTCTAGAAAAAAAAAAAAAAAAAAAAGGGTGTGTGTGTGTGTAATTAATGAAACAACCCAAACGAACACTGGCTATTTGTTATAAACAAATCCAAAGTCAGTCTCTAAGGAGCTACAGAAATAAGCTATGATTGTGTCTCCACAGGCTGCAGGCAGCGCGTTGTTCTGACTCACCTCGAACACGTGCAGCTGAAATGAGTAAAACTGAAACACGTTCCTGTCTACTGAGTAACTCCTATTGAAGCAGAGTTATTAGCCACTGAAAGTGCTGAGCAAAGAGAATCTGTGAGAGCCAATCTGAGGAGTAGATTATCTTCAAAACAATTCCATCTTGCTTTCAACAAATGCACCGAACCCTTGCCAGTGTTGGGGCCTCACCCTCCTGCTGATGGTGGGGTCAAAAACGTGGGCAGCAAGACTAGCACCAAAAATGTGACCCAAACTCTGGTCCCGTGGTGGAGTCTTGCCTGCCTGCTCCATGGAGATGTCCAATCATGTTGCTTGTTGATGTTTTTGTCTAAGGGGAAAGCTCCAAGCATGGTTCAAGGCATATTCTTAACCCAATGCTCAAAGCACCTGTGAGATGTTATTTTCTAACTCACACACGTGGTTTTGAGGCTATGAGCACCACACACAACCCCCAAAACAGAAAACCAAGAATAACCCTATGACCACTCTACTCTTGCTCTCCAGTGAACAGGACACGGTGTTGAGAACCTCTCCCATCGCCCGGTCCAGCAGTGGGGTCACAATCCCCACTCCATGCAGGAGACAGTGCACTGGGACTCGCCATGGCTGGTCTCCCAACACGCTTCCAAGCACATGCTCTAACCTTGTGCAAGCAGAAACTCCACCGTGCCCAGATGTCCCTCAGATGCAGCCATCATCAGTGGTGTCCGTCCCTGCTTGTCTGCCATGTTCACATCAGCACCGTGCGTGAGTAGGAGATCTACAATCTGCAAAACACAAAGCGAGGACACACGTTGTATGTTCAGACCCAGCTGGGGACACACTTTGTACATAGAGACCCAGATGGGAAGAAACCAGAGCCAAGGAAGGGCAGAGTGGTCCCCGTGTCTTGAAACCAAGGCATGGTACCTTCTGAGATTCCTGCTGCAAGATCTGGCCATAGGAGAAGCGACAGTGGTATAAGGACAGGTAAAATGACCTTTTAAGTCAAGAACATCCCATTTGCTTCCCAAATGGTGAGATAACACAGTACTTCAGCAAAGGCCAGAGCCAGCAAGAGCTTGCGGGGGTTTCCAGCATCAATATCACTTCTCCTCACTCTAATCTACCTCTAATCCCACTCTAATCACCCTGGGTGATCCTGCTGTGGCAGGGGGGTTGAACTCGACCTCCAGAGGTCCCTTCCAACCCCTAACAGTCTATGGTTCTATGATAATCATTCTCCAGAGGAGCTGAGGTCTGTCTTCTCCACCCACATTTCAGCAAGATGGAAGGGCTGGCCTGATCCTACACTTGAGGCCACCACAGTGGCATGAAGAACCCGCTCACCTGCCAGTGGCCCTGTCTCACGGCGCTGAAGAGCGGAACGACGCCGCGGCGGTTGGGCTGTGCCACCGCAGCACCCTGCTCCAGGAGGAGCCGGCACACCTCCAGCTTCCCGCGCCCGGCCGCCGCCGTCAGAGCTGGAGGAGAGAGAAAAAAGCAGTGAAGGGAAAGAGCCACACTCCCCACAGAGACTTTTTCCTACCTGGGGATAGGTCTTTCTGAAATGCCAAATGTATCCCGCAACAAGGAAAACAAACAAAGAAAATGAGTTGGAGCCATTCCGTTCTAGCTCTTACTTGTCATTTCAGTTTACTTCAAAGGTCAACTCTTCCATGAAAAGATCTTGGAAGGGAGTGGGACAATCATCTTTTATTATTGTCTGTGACTTGCAGTGAAATGGGGTGAGAACTGCAACAAGCCTAAAATAATCTACAGGTGCGTACGACAGAGGTTCAAGGTGTTGCTGCAAAGAAACGTGGAGCCTTGTCACATGAAACCTTCACCAGTTCTCCTTCTGCCTCCTGCAGGTTTCCCTGCTGCAAAAGCCACAGGCTGAAAGACTGAGCGTGTCTTAGTAGGGTCACCATGTCCAGAGAAAACAGGTCTTTAGGTATGTGCAGCCTTGACAAGACCTTCTGCAACCTGTCCTTGACTCAAGCCACCATGACTCCAAGAGAGCTCGCAAGGGATTATGCTGGAAGCACGGCCAGGTCACTGCCAGCCACTGGATGGGTGGCAGTCAGATGTGTGGCTTTTCTCCGTCCAGACAAGCACAGAGCAGCAGAATTCCAATGGAGGATTTCAATATTTAATATCCCACTTTAGCCTGTAGACCTTTGAAACCAGTGGTATGAATAGGTTCATCCATTCTCCAAGAATCATGCCCATTCTGGGCTCTGTTTCTGGCCAGGCCTGACCCTATCAGCAAGGGTCTTCGTGAAACTCCAAATTCTCTCACATTTCCAGTACCACAGATGCTCACAACGTTCCAGATGGGTAGAAGTAACACCCGACAGCTCCATCCACAACAAAATGTGCCCCGGTAACTCAGAATGGTTGGGTTAGAAAAGATACGTTCAACCTGAAAATAGTTCCAAGGGCAAGGACCTGCCTTTGACTTGTCTCTGGTGTTAATTTTAGACTTTCTGGTTCCTCCCTTCTCTCCCTAACTTTCTGTGCACTTCAGCACAGCCTCTCCAGCTCGATGCTCTGCTGCTTCTAGTAGGAGTTTGAGCAGAAGGTGGGAGTCTATTTCTAACTGACGTCGCTTGTTTTTTTTTCTTTGAAGTACATTTCTGTGGGACAGCTGATTACGAGGTGTTGATGGGTTTCCAACTGCAACACTGTTAATGTTGGGAGATTTAATTAATTCCCTATTCTGTTCCACATTAGGATTGAGTTTTCTTCTCTTGGGGCTGAGAGACACCAAGAGTTAAAAGAAAAATCATCTCGCTGCCACAAGCAGAACATACTGCAAAATCTATAATCAGATCCATGTGGGTTTTAAACGTAAGCTACAAATATAGAAGGAGGACTGTGTGTAATGTGCATGGCAGAGGGATCAGAACGCACGGCTTTCGGGTTCTATTTCTAAACCTGCCTGCACTTTGAACTGTTGCAGGTTAAATTGAGGTGTTTCACGTCAAAATGACTTAGGTTTGCAACACTGAAAATACTGTAAATCACCTCAGTGCTTGGTGTTCACCAAGAAATGTTCCCTGGAAAAGACTCCACTGAAGCAGGATGATTTGATCCATGGCCATTCCCTTCTCTGCTCTACAACCCACCCTACCTGGACTGACTCGTCTTTTTGCTACCCACTTCCTCAGGGTCAAAGCAACTGGTGTGGATATGGAGCTTCAGTCTGTCCTTTGCAGTTCCAACTCAAGGGAAGCTCAAAAGCTTCCATGCTACTGAACAGTCAGACCTTGCTGCTTCAGGAAAGTTCCACACCGATGACCTGAATTTGCTGCCTGCTGCTGAGAGAAGCCTATTTCAAGGTCATCTTGTGTAACCCACAGATACACCTGAGCATCTATCCTCAGAAAGGCAGAAGCTCTCCAAGGGATGAAAGGAGCTCAATCCAGCTGGACCCTAGGAAAGCAACTCACTCAGGTAAGCCCAGACTCCAGCAGTGCCCATGCTCTGAACAGAAGGTTGGTCCAGACAACCCCCTGTGGTGCCTCCAGCTGCAGTGAGCTGGGCAGTCTGATGCTCCTCTGAATATGGGCGCCTCCATTGCCAGCCTTCTAACCAGGGCAGCTTTTGCCATCCCCAAGCTCCAGCTCTACTGCTGGTCACCTCAAGCCCAGAACTGTGGCTCTTGTCCAACTGTTCAAGCCTAAAAGCTCAATTAAACTACTTCAGGAGAAATTCTAGAAGTACCTGCTTATTTAAGCCTTTTAGCACTCCTTAGGTGGACTTACCAACCTGTTTCTGACATCACCAACATGCCTTACAGCAGCTGCCAGTCTCCAAAAGACCCACAAGACAAGGTAAGGCTGTGCCTGGGTGTTGAAAGGAGACTGGAAAAGCCACGGAAAGGTGATGAGAGGAAATGAAAGAGATGGAAATAGTTTTGTTTGAAGTTTTACTGTCAGCCAGAGAGCTCCTGTGGACCAGCACAAACAAGGTGAGTCCACCAAGCCCAGACAAGGAGCAGCGACCAGGATCCTGGGCTGGAAAACAGGAACGTTCATTTTGCAGCTTTTTCCTCTGCAGCTTTTCCATTTTGCAGCTTTTCCTTGAGGACTTAGTGCCAGGAGAACACCTCACCATGTGATAACAAAGCCTTGGCATAAACACCATGGAGCAGTTGCTGCATTTCTCAAAGACAGCTCAAACAAAACCTGAGGGAGGTTGCAGGTGTGGCCATGCCCCCCTCTACCAGCCACACCAGGGATCTGCAACAGCACATTCTGCGTGTCTGTTTTCTTAGGAAAAAACACCTTTTATCTAGAGAAGGAATCATTAAATTGCTCCTATATGGCGCATGGAGCTGCTTCACAGCCTGGCAGCAAGACAAATGCAGTTCAACGAAGTTGTCCTTTGCACCTCCAACTCTGATGGGAGTTATTTCAAGTGACTCAGATACTTTTGTGCTGGGTTTTGACATCGGTCTTGTCCCAGGGGGAAATATTCCATCTGGAGCTGGCTGTAGTGTGCTGTCAGCAATTCCTAAACTTATGACGTAACTTGGCACTGCCATTTGGATGATATCAGGCTGATATTGCTAAGCCAGCCAGTCAGCTCTGCTCTGCAGAAGATTAGACACACCAGCAACAAGTACTGAAAAACAGACAAGACATGATGCAGATTTTTAGAGCAGATTGCTATTTTGAGATGGAAGCCAGCGTTTCGCTTCAGATTTATCTAAACGTGCTATTTACTTGTGGGAATATAATAAAATGATGTGAAAAGGAGTCTTGAGATCCATGTAAACTTGTCCTGCCTGTGACAGGATACAAGACTGCTGAATCTGGTGGCTGGCTCCTTTTTGCTCATTTTCCCATCTTACGTATCACCAGTTTTGATGGGATAAGAGGGTATTCTTTTGAGATGGCTCCTCAATTTGTGTGCAATTTGTGAGTCACAAATCCAGGTTCCCAACTATCGTGGTTACTCAGAACCCTTCCCTCAGACAGAGAAACTCCCAGATGTCCGTGTGAGTCCAGCTCTTGGCATCGTTGAGGAGAGAGGTATGGGGAGGGAGGACAAAGGAAAAGGTTCCTGCTGAAGAGGCCTCAAGTCAATGGGCAGGCTGAGAAAGAGAAGAGCTGGATGTTGTCAGGGAGAAGAGAGCAGTGCTCAGCTTTCAGACCGGAGAGCACGGTTGAGCAGGATGGTGTGACCTGCAAAGGTAGAGCTCCAGGGACGGGGGGGTTAGACACCAGTTCACCAAATGTCCATGTCTTTGTACCAGGCTTTGCCAGATTCATCCTGGAACTATCTTAACTCAGGGAGCGTATCTGTAGTATCTGATGTCACCCATGAGGTTACACTGCGGGGAGACATCTTAGTGGCTTTTGATCAAACTCTGAAGGCAGCTGGATCACCATACTGTTTACAAGATAGCCCTCAGGACCTGAACACTAAAGAACACTCTGGATGAGCTGCCTCTGGTCACCACTGTGAACTGTGAACTCACCACTATCAAAACTGTTCTCCTGTTTCCAATGTTGCGTCATTTCATTTGACTAATTCCATATCCCATTTCTTCTTTTTTTCATGACACCCTTTGAAGGAGCTCACTCCTTCCCTAATGCCACATGAGTGGCCCAGAGCAGCCCAGCCACCCACCAGGCTCCCTGCAGGGACAACTCATCCCTCTTTGTCCTTTAAAGCTCAGGGGCAACACTTTCTGAGAGACTCTGTTCACTACAAAGCTCTAATAAAGCTTAATTTTCTAAGGCACAGCGTATGAATCAGCTCAAAATATGACCCAGCTTTTTCCTGACCCTCTTCCAACCAGAAATGACCTGCGCAAAGACGAAGCCACACATCAGCCACTGTCTGTACCCTTGGCTCGTGTCATTTTTAAGCAAAGCTGACAGAATCAAAATCAGTGCTCCGTTACCCAGACAGGAACATTACCTTGGTGTATTAACTTGACAGGAACATTACCCAGTGATGCAAGTAGATTAGTGAGTTGAGTACAAAAGACAGCAGATAATATCTACGAGGTCATTGGAGTTAAAAGCCAACAACTCCAGGTTTGAACGTCTCCAGAAAGGGAGAGGACAGTGAGTTTGATACCTGTGGAGTGGAAGGGGTGAATGGCTGCTTTTGTTTCATTAGAAGTTAGGGAAGCGGGGCTTCTGTATCACACTCATCAATGCAAAAATACAGTATTGCAGAAAAGGACATTTGTTTAATTAACCAGGTGCTAAAAAATAAGAATTAGTTTTCAGAAAATCAGTGGATAATTTAACAGTCATGGAGCTGCTGCACGTAACAGGGAAGGGGAGAGACCAACAGGGAGATGTTTTGGATAAATCTGCTCCATATCCAAAGAGAAAGAGCAGAATTTTGTGTCCATCTCACTTAATGTGAGATGTTGCAGAGAAACGAGCGACCTGGTTGTGAGAGATGCTCCGTGGCTGCGTGCTCCTGGAGCTGCAGAAGCCGAGGATGTTCAAACCCCAAACTTCTCTGTTTGACTTGAGCTGAGTGCAAGCTCCACGTTGGCACCTGTAAATCACCTGAGAGCAAATTGGAGGAACTGATCCTCCTCCCTTCATCTAACCACAGCCAGGGATCAGGGATGCGTCGGGCGAGGGGGGCCCATAAATAAAAACACAAACATGCAAGAAGCAGCTACAGCATCTGCAGAAATCACCTGTCTCTCCCCAGAGGCTGTCGAAGCTGTTGATTTGTGCTCGCTCCACCTCCTCTTCATCTTTTTCTGGAAGATCGAGCAGGTAGGAGACAATCTAAAACCAAACAACATGTCAGCACATGAACTTGGATGTGTTCTCTATAAAATGCTCACATCTCAGCACGGGCTGCTCTGAATACACAGAGGAAAAGGAACAGTCTCTGCCTGGCATCCTGAGCTCAAGGAAATATTCTTCCAGAGATCAAATGCTGAACCTACGAGTCAAAAAAACCCCCAAATCCCAAGTGTCTTGGCATGACCACCCATGATGAGCCTTTGTAGCATCAGTTCCTTCTAACTGTGCCTGTCCTGCTGCAGACGACCCAGCGTGTGCAGTGGATGCTCCTTTGTCTTCCCTAACCAGTGAGGAAACACCAGGGTGTCCACCTGTATCAGCTCTCACCTGGTGGGGTGCAACATGTACAACCATCCCCTGTGAATGCCGGGGAAACTGAGTCACAGGTGAATGATGTAATGGTGCAGTGATAATCATTAGTCTCTTCATTATCTTAAGCTCCAGCCAAGATGAAGCTACATCCAGAAACTATTAGTTCCCTTCTAGCAAACGGTGGTTTTAAGCAGACTGTTAAGAAGACTTCCACTATGGTTTTCTTCCAGCTGTGGATGCTTCAAACCCCAGAGAAGCAAATTAACTTCTTTAAAGGGTAAATTAAAGGATTTAATTGACTGAAAACCAGCAGAAAATATCAGTGTTTGGATCGTATGATGCAAGAGGCTACGCAAATGGATTAACATTTTTCTCATTCTGGGAGAAACAATTATCTGCTGGGGTCTGGGCAACAAGCAGTGTTTTTTGAGTACCTGGGAGGAAGCTGTGCCTGCTCTGCTGCCTGTGGGCACACACTGAGAGAGGCACCGGTGCAGAGGAACAGGGATTTCAGTGGCACGTGCCATTTTCCTGTGTCCTTCCAGTGATGCTGTAGTGCTAAACAGGACACTGGGAATGACAGTGGCACAAGGGAAACCAGAAACCCAGGAGAGTGCCTACGTGAAAGATGTTCTTGAAGTGATTTCCATGATCCTTCCACTGGAGATGCCTTGCTTGTAGGCTGCTGCCTCACTGGGACCGTGTGAGCCTGGTGTCACCAACCCCCCTTGTCCTCAGCTGACCTCCCAGCTGGATTCTGTCCTCCTCAGTGGATCTTGTGTTGCCTGACTAAAGCCTAAAGCTAAGCCTGGAGTGGTTACACTAGGGGAGAATCACAGCGAGGACTCCAGTGTGGCTCCACCAGTGATTAAGATCACTTTATAAACATGCTAATTATTTTTTTTTACCATCAATGGTGGAGATAAAGAGCAAATTAACCACTACCTTGCATCTCCTCTGACTGCAAGCACCTCAGAACGGGGAGCTGCAGTATTTTCTCGAAGCAGCCATGGACCTTTTGTAGAATCATAGAATCATTCAGATTGGAAAAGACCTTTAAGATCATCTTCAGGTCCAACCATTAGGTTACAAAACCAGATATTTAGTTATGGTACAAAAGAATTATTGAACAATCCCAAAACTCTTTTCTATACATTTTAAAGGTGACTGCTAATATCTGGGGGGGGGGAAATTCCCATTTAAAAAGTTCTGTGCCCCATTACAAATTGTGTCCTCAGCGTGCAGATCTTTAGGGTTTGCAAGTCACATCTGCTTTGAATCTGTCCAACTCATGGTCGCTTAGCTAATCAGAATTCCCCAGCTTTAATTAGCTCCTGTGATCTGTGCACATCACCAAGGTTTTCGTGGATGATGCTTAACAAAAGCAAAATCAAAACTCCCGTAAATGAGAGGACTCAATTTAGCAAAGAAATCAACCAGTACAAAAAATCCTCAAAGATACTACTTGGTAGGAAAACATACATCATTTTCCACATCATAAATCTTTATCAGGGTGATAAAAGAAAAGCTCTTTGGCTCTTCTCAGCCCTTAGCATACAGTCCAAAGCTACATGGGCTCGTGCTCCCCTAAAAGCGCCGGAGAGGCGGCGTAAGCAAGAACGTTGTTTATCCACCCTTGATTAAGGGTTTATTCCAACAACTTAAAGGCTTGTTGCGCTTCCTCTCTTGGACACCTGCCCAGACCACGGGGGTTGCCAAGGGATCTGAGAACCCTGCTGCCTGGGATGGGGAAGAAGAGTAGGACAGAGGTACCGACTCCACCTCCGAGACTCTCTTTGGTCAATTTTTTGGCCAGGAAACGCAATCAGCCCTTGGTTTCCCACCCGCAGAGGCAGTGGTGTGCTGGCAGGTCCTACCTCGGTGTAGCCCATGCTGGCGGCAGCGATCAGAGCTTGCTGGATGGCGTGGCTCTTCTTGAACACGCCCTGCTGCTGCCCAGCCATGGTCCAGTCGCATTGGATCAAGAACTTCACCACCTCCAAGTGGCCTCTGAGAGCAGCGTGAACCAGAGCGCACTGACCGTTTTTATCCAAATGATCCACCTGGAAAAGAGATGATAAAATACAACTAAAGCAAATCCTGGGCAAAATGGCTTTGCTTCTTCAGAATTACCAGCCCTGGTTTCAAAATAATGCCACGAGTACAAAATGTGTATTTTTTTTCTGGTAAACTATCCCTTCCACGACCAGATAACAACCATTCCCAAAGCAGCTCTGCCCCAGGCTTAGCCATCCTCCTGGCCACAAGTGTTTGCTTTGGGTAAGTTTACCATTCTTTTAGCTTTCTTCAGTTTTTTTCAGCCTCAAAGGCTGCACAAGCATTTTCCCCTTTTGTCCTGAAGCACAGCAACCACGTTTCCTTGCAGATTAAAATCACACTGATATCATCTCCTTCATCCAACTCCATGGCAGCAAAAGCAGCTTGCTTTCCAGATACCATTTCTTTTGAGAGACACAGAAGCTCCTCAGCCTGCAGCCGAACGCACAGCACGAACCCGACGCAGGCAGAAGTCAATAGGAAACTGAGATCGCTCTTGGCAGCCGAGTAGGGGCTGATTTGGTTGGGTTTTAAGGACAGGGCATTGTTTTCACTCACTGCCCCAGTATATCTGCTGGGATTTCTAGGTCCTATCCCAACACCAGCAACTTGGAGGAAACAGGGCAGGCAGATCAGCTGCCCTCCTCTTGCTGGTTAACCCCTTCAGTGCTCTGCAACATGTTCTTTCTCATTTCTCATATTATAAATTTG
>WTSP01016371.1:0-14520 GCA_025331215.1 Actenoides lindsayi | reverse complement strand
CCGTCCCCTTCACTTGCCTTGCAGCCGCCGGCCTTCGGGTTCCTCTTCGACGTGGACGGGGTGCTGGTGCGGGGCAGCCAGGCGGTGCCCGCCGCCCGCCGGGCCTTCCAGAGGCTGTCGGACGGCGGCGGCCGGCTCCGGGTGCCCGTCGTCTTCCTGACCAACGCCGGCAATTGCCTGAGGTCGGCCAAGGCCCAGGAGCTCTCCCAGGCGCTGGGGCTGCAGGTAACGGCGGCGGGACCTCCAGGCGAGGCGGGACGAGGCGGTTCTTCTGGCGGAGTCAGAGGGAACCCACGCTGCTGAGAAGCTGCTTCTTCACGGCTGCCCCGGTTCAGGTGTCCCTGCTTTGGAGGGGAGCACCGGAAGGGGGAAAGTTGGGAGCCCACCCAGTTCGACTTCCCCGACAGGGCTGAATTGCTGGGATTGGTGGCACCACCGAGGGACTGGCCCTGCATGGGGCAGAGAGGGGCAGGTGGCAGCCAGAGTTAGGGATGTGACCCAACTGCGGGGAGAAGGGGGGAAATATTCCCCGCAGATCAGCTGTTAGCATCCCTTCCCTCCCCCAGGTGTCTCCGGAGCAGGTGATCCTGTCCCACAGCCCCCTGCAGCTCTTCAGCCAGTTCCACCAGAAGTGCATGCTGGTGGCTGGGCAGGGTCCCGTGGAGGAGAACGCTCAGAAGTATCCTTTGCTGTGTGTGCCTCGTGGCACTCTGCGTGTCCTGCTGCAGCTTCCCGGCTAAACGCCGCTGCTCCTGCTGCACCCCTGGCACTCACTCAGCTTACAGAAGCACAAGGAGATGGAACGGTCACTGGTCTCATCTCATGGGGATGCACCCTCATGGAGAGGTTCAAATGCAGGCACTAACTGTTGATCACCTCCTGGCTGTCCTTGGTCAGTGTTTGGCTTCTCATAGCGGTTACCTCTCCTGTGAGCTCCATTGCTGTTCCCGCTGTTCAGATGTCACCATAAGTACTCCATCAGCTTTGGGCCTTTTGGCCCTTTTTTTATCACTTCTGAGATAAAATTGTGCTCCTTCCCATTCTTTCTAATGCAAAGTCCATTAGAGATCCCTCCCAACTCTCCCACAGCTGTCATTTTCCCCGTGAATCTGACAGCAACTGAAGGAACTGAAATACCATTAGAACCAAAGCACCTCAGTGCAGGGACATGGTCTAAATGACAATCCCACATGCACATTACCTGCCTGAGGTGAGGGCACAGCAGGTCTCATGTGTCCCATGTCTGCAGGGAGATAAGAACCACTTGCAGGGTTTGCAACACCTCAGCCTGTACACATAGTCACACCTTGTACTTACCATCTAACTTGAGTACCAAACCTCGGCCTGTCTTTATGTTTCCCAAGAGTCAACAAGGCAAGCTAAGGACAAGGTGTTCTGCAAGACAACATAACCTGTCATTCACTTGCGTAGTTTCGTCAGCACAGACCATTTTCTTTCCACCAGCTGAGATGATGAGAACTTCACTGATTCTGCTTCTAGCAGAGAGGTCTGCCCAGCCCCCTGTGCTGCACTGACAGGAGAACCCTGGCCTTAAAGGTCTCCCAGAGCACTTGCATTCTGTCTTGGAGCCCTCTCTGCTCTTTGCCTATTTCCAGGGATTGCTGTTCGCAAACCAAATCACCCCAGTGTAGGGGTTTTTTTGGTAACCTTCAACCTAAAGGGCCACCTTTAGTTTGAAGGAGAGCATGTGGTTTGACTGACAGACATTTATGCATTATCCATTACCAGGTTAAATAACTGCTCTGCTACTAGGACTTGTATTTCTTAATCCTGTAGATGCCTTTGCAAGTAACTTTCAAAAAAAAACCCAAAACACCTCCCCAACAGTCTCCCCAACTTTCCTTGATGGTCTAAACCAGCCTGGGGTTCAAGCATGTGGTCACCATAGAGGCCCTGAGGAAGGCATATCCCCTGTTGGACATGGTGGATCAGAGCCGGAGGCCAAAGGAGCTGGTAATTTCTTGATGTGTCAGTAGGACGGGTGGTCTGGTGTGGTGGTACTTACAGGGTATGGCACAGAGCAGCTGGCTGCTGGTGCCTTTCTTTAGCGAGAACCTGGGACTGGTATTGAGCTGCCAGCACCTCTCTGCTCTTTTCAGCATTGTCTCTTGCAGGAAGGGCAGTGACTTTCCCCTCTCCTCTCTCATGCCATGCCTGTCTTTTGTTGCTGTTCCTTTCACCGAGCGGTAAGATGGTTTGGTTGACACCTTCAGCTCTGAAACAAGAAAGCAAGATCTGTGAAATCCAGTCTGGGATGGGAAGGCGGGGGAAATCTTTGGGATTCCAGGTGGCTTTGTCTTGCCCCATTATGGAACTGCCTTGGCAGGTTCAAAGGAAGCATTTCTGATTTTGTTTTGGAGCAGGCATGAGGTTTTGCATTACTAACCCAGCCTTTGTTTTTTATTGGCAGCCTCCTCCCACCACTGGCTTCCCCACTATAGAAGGTAGGCAGTAGCCTTTGTTTGCATACGACCAGCCAGCAGAAATAACAGCAAGGCAGGCCAGCTGGGATGGGAGCTAGTGGTGTGCTGCCGGCCCGTCACTAGCCACAGGCAGCTCATTCAGAGGATACAGTCAGGAAGCAGCCTCGCTGCCTTCACGTAGCATAAAACAGAAATTGTTAAGAGCAAAGCCAGCTTTTCTCTGTGCCGTGCTCCAGCATCTGGAAGCAGTGGTGCACGTGGTACGGTGATACGCAGGCTGGAGCCTTGGCACAAGCCATCTTTGGACAGTAGCTATATTAGCAGCTAGTGAGGAAGCCACCCTTACTAGTGGGTGGCTTTTGGGAGTGGGTCCTGTATTTGGATACTGTGAGTTTCCAAGCACCTCTTGAAATCTTCCAGGGGTGATTCTGTTTGGTGAGCCAGTGAGGTGGGAAACAAGCCTACAACTTATTATTGATGTCCTCTTGAGCAACGGGAACCTTGGAGCAGAGTTGCAAGATATACCGTACCCCCATCTGCCTGTCCTTGCCTGCAACATGGACCTGCTGTGGATGGCTGAAGCCAAGATGCCCAGGTGAGAAGCACGTGTAGTATTTATTTTGGCCTGTTCCATACATCTCTTTCAGATGATCTTCTCTTACTATGTTTTTTTGATGTTAGAATTTGACTGTATGGCATAATTAGCAGCAGAGATTTGAAAACTGCATGAGAAACAAAGACTAAACCTTGAAAGAAGCTAAAGCCAGAGCATTGCCTAGGGGTGGGTAGATACTGTGTCCAAACTAGGTGGTACTCTGGCTACAGCAGATGGTCATCCTCACTGAGGAGTGTTTGCTACTTAAGTGGTGTAATGGGAGGTACTGAGGATTTCCTTCCTGGAGCAGGTTTGGCCACGGCACTTTCCTTCTGTGCTTGGAGACCATCTACAAGAAAGTGACAGGCCGGGAGCTGAAGTACGAGGCCTTGATTGGCAAACCCAGTACAGTCACCTACCACTATGCTGAATACTTGATAAAAGAGCAGGCAGAGAAACAAGGTTGGAAGACTCCCATCCGACGCCTCTATGCAGTTGGGTAAGAGACTGTTTTTCCTACTGGTTTTCATAGGGAATTGCATACTGACTTCTCTGAAGTCTTTTTGTTTGTTTGTTTTTAAATGGAGATTTCTTAAATGAACACCAGAATCCCCATAGCATCTTTGGAGCCTCACATCCTGCAACAGAGGCTTGCTAGCTTTTCATACCCTGCAGTTCCAATAGTTTGAAAGGCCCAGTAAAGTAAAGCCCAGTAAAGTTGTTACTGTAGGATGCAGAGTGCACATAGCATGGCTAGATTAAAGAAGGAGTTAAGAGATGCAGATGTGGTGCCATTAACCCAATTAGGCCAAACACTTTGGGAGTGTTGGGAATACTTTACAGTAATGTCTGAAATGGCCTTGGGCACCTTGGGTGTGTCTTGTCCCCTTCAAAAGCTGTTCATGAAGCATGTGGCCTTCACCACAGGTGAACAGGACACACCAGTAGGTGGACTCACTGGCCCAGTCTGGATGGTTTTCTTGATGGTGGCATACATCTTGTGCCTCTTCCTCCCCTAATACTGTCTTAATCCCAGTCTGTCAGAGCCAGGAACTAATGCATGGGCTCGTTTCTCATTTACATTTCACACTGTGACCTTACCCAGGGATAACCCCATGTCTGATGTTTATGGGGCAAACCTCTACAACAACTACCTCAAGTCAGCTCACCAGAACCAGACCCAGGCTGGGGGGAGGAGGAGCCTGCAGGCAGCCAGCCCCCAAACTGAGGATCACCTCAAGCTGAGAAAGGACTGCGACCGTTCAGTGGAGAGCTGCGAGTCGATCCTGGTCTGCACCGGGGTTTACCGCCACAACGCAGATGTTCCCAGCAAAACGAAGGAGAGCAAAATGGAGACGGTGTTCCACGGCCATCGGGACTTCTGCTTTGACCCCAGCCTGGTGGAGGCATCTTACATAGTGCAGGATGTGAATGATGCTGTGCAACTGGCTTTCCAGAAGGAGAACTGGAGCTAGCCTTAAGACGGGTGTACCTGAAGCTCTGCTGTCAGGGATTTTATGTACTGCAGAGGGAAGAGGGGAGGAACAGGGAGAGACCTGGGGTGATCTGCTACTCTAGCCAATACAAAAGAAAACTCCCTGTCTCAGCACTAAAAGCCTCTTGCTTTTATGGGTACTCATCCACAATCCTGACGGCTGCCAGCAGGCTTTCGACTGTGAATGTACATTGCTGCCACCAATAATTGAGCCATAATGGAAACAGGGTATAAGAAGGCTTGTCCCAGCAATCCTAGTTTTATTCAGCCATCAGAGTTCTTTCTTTTCCACCCTTTGTGTACGAAGATCAGGCAAGCCCACCCTCCTCTTCATGTTGTGTTTGAGGATGAAGCTTTTCCCTGTGCAAGGAGCCACCATCGACCAGTGCGCCATTTGTACAGTGTGCTATCCGTCCAGTCAGTGATGGGAGCACACCAGAAGTTGTGTTGTGGTGGCACTGTGCCAAGGAAGGCTTTAAGTATGAACATTCTCCTCATGAAGGATAAGTGCCTATGGACTTTGTTACAAATTCTGTTTTCTTGGGGATTTGCCAGCACATCCCTGTCAGTCTGAAACAAAGTCCCTTTTTGCAATCCTCTGGCAGCTATGGAGAGGCAGGGCCCCTCAAAAGAAACTGCAGTAGCCAGAGCAACTTGCTGCAGAGCCAAGGGGACAGTCATGTTCTTCCCTTCCACCTACTTAGCATTCTGTGACCACTTCTGCCTTTTCACATCCCACTAGGGAGCCAGCAGCCTGCTCTCAATAGCACAGGGAACCACAACAGAGTCTGAATTTTCAGACTTGTCTTTGCCCAGAGCTCTCTGCTGCAGCAAGAGGCTGTTTCAGCAGCCACCCTCACCCCAACTGTTGAAGGCAGCATCCCCTTGCTCCAGCTGGCACAGCTTCCAAAGAGGGGCCAACCAGAAAGAGTCACAGCCTGCCTTTGCTCCATCCTTGCATACAAGGATTGAAATAGGAGATCATTAAGCCAGATGACATGAACAGATGGTATGTGAGCTCCAAATGCCCAGTCTTCATCTTTAAAAGTACAGATATCTCTCTCCTTCACTTCCTTTTTCCTGTCCTCCCTCGTGTGGTTTGCAGCTCAGGGATACCCCATACAGTCTCATCCCTGTTCCCACCTCTTCCTTTAGCATGCAGGTAGACTCTGGCTAATAGGAATTAGCAGCTGGGACTTGCCTGCTCAGTTACATTTTCATATACCTAATGACATGCACCTTCTGTTCTCCTAGTTTGGGCTGTCCAGAGAAAGATCAAGACCTGTGTCTCCTTAGACAGTCCAGAGAAGCTAAGCAAGAATTGCTTGAGAAAATCTGTGAGAGACTGGCTCAGCAGGGAGTATCTTAATTCCAGAGGAGCACTGTGATTTTAGAAGCATACCTCAGTCTGCATGTGTGATGGAAAGCCTTTGGAGCCAACACAACTGTGTTGGTGTTCCTGGTTATACTCAGCTCACACCACACAGAGATCAGAAATAGGTCTGCTCTGCCTCCTCTCCTTCCTTCCTGCTTAACCAGGCAGCTCCATACACAGGGTACAAACAAGATGTTCTCTGCACAAGTTTGAGTTGTTCTTAATTTAAATCTCAGCGCTCGTGTTCACTGACATTCTGCTTCAGCAGCTCTCCATCTTCTCAATACTGATGTATCTTCCTCAGAAGGTCACAGTGCAGAGCAGGTTCTGCTCTTGTGTTGTGCCAGGCTCTGCATCTGAAGGGGACTAGGTGCTCTGTCAGTGACCCAGGCAAAGAGATTCTTCTCCCTAACTGCTTCTCTGTACATTGTTTTCTGAATAGAAGCAGAAAAATACCTCTTTGGGAGACTTTCCCTCCTGCAAGTTCCACAGTGGGAAGCAGTTGTTTCCTCTCATGGCACTAGCTGGGGTTCTTTCATCAGGATGAGAATTACTTGGCTGCTTCTAAAAGCAGCTGTAATGTGAGGAACACAATCTTAGATTTGAATCCTTTGCCTTTCACTGGAGGAAAAAAAAAGAAATTATAATTTCATCTACTTGCACAAGACAAGGGCTTGTATCCAGTTCCCAGAAGAATAAGTACAGGGAAGGACTTTGCATATAACAGAGAAGGTCCTTTAGCTTTCAGCACCTCTCCACAGTCACAGTTGTACTGTGGGCCCAGTGTGCAAGGCATAAAACTGGAAATCCAAACCCCATTTATTCATAAACTAGCTCCAGGGTCCCTCAGCCTTAATTCTCAGAGGTGCCATCCAATGTGGCAAGAGGAACACTCCCTTCCCTTGCAGTATTTGCTAACTTGGGTGATATCTTTCCTAGGATTAATTGGTCTTCTAGGCAGTGATTATACAGACCTCAGAGAGAGGGTTGCTGGCAATAACTGCTAGCCACACCTTCCAGCTTGGTAGGGAGTTCCCTGCAGAAATACCAAGGTCTGTCCACCCGTGTGTGCAGTAGCCACTTGGTAGGGGTCTGTCTTGTTACAGCTGTGGTGCCACTTACTGAAACACTAGGTGCTGCTGAACCACTGTTCCCTGAGGGGTGTAGTGCAGGTATTCCAGAGGAGCCAGGGGCACTGCCTTCTGCTCCAGTGATGGTTGGTAGCCTCGGGGAAGGAACACGCAGAAGAATTTGGAGAGATCACAAGCAGTTTGCAATTTCATATCAGCGTGCACGGTCCATCTCAGCCAGAAGTGCAGTAGGTAGCAAGGGGACTGAGGTTGCATCTCCTCTTGGGAAGGAGAGGTTTGCATTTATATGGAGGGTGAGCCAGGAGTCTCTGTCTGTGGAATAGCAGTGGAGGTGAGCTGACATACCAATCTGCTTTAGACTCCAAATCATGCTTTTTAGCTCCAGATTTGGTTCTTTTCACCATGTTAATGTTGAAACAGTGCTCTGGGAGTCTTAAAAATACGTAGGAGGCACTTCAGTAATAAGGGATTTATGAAAAGCTTCTCTTGCCAGTTGAAATCGGACAGAAGGGAGGAAAAGGAATCTAGAAAAATCTCATACCCTTTCCCCAAGTCTTACCAAGTAAGGTTGCATAAAAGGCTCTGCTTGTTCGTCTGTCCACCGATTACTCAGATGGGCTGCCCTTGGTCTTGAGCAACACAGAGACCTTTCCTCTCTTCCCTGGCTCAGCTCCTTGAAACACTGTACTTTGGCCAAGTCACTGCCTAGGAACTGCATGGACACAGGAGATGGAGTAGGAACTCTGGGTTCTCTAGATGCTTCTGGATCCTGACTGGAGTGGGGAAGATTTCTACAAAAGAGAGTGCTTGCCAGATCTCCTCTGTCCCCAAGTTTTGTGCTAGAGTGCTGTGCAGGCTTCTAGTTTACCTGCAGTTCACTTCTGGCCATCTGTTATTGCTAGAATGCAGTGAAATCCTTTTTCCTTGGAATTGCAGCTTCCTGGAATTAGCTTCAAGTATGGCTGGAACAAAACTCTTCCTTTGTCTCATGTATTGCACAGAAGTGGTATTTAAGCAGCTGCATTTCTGTCATTTGTAGCAAACCTACTTCTGTGCAGATTATGGGACCAAGCAGGACATGGGACCTCACTTCCTCATCTAATACCTTAATATTTTTATGGTGAGCTGCCCTATACAGCAAACACGGTGGAGACCTGGTCCTGACAGATCCATCTGCCACAGATGGATGGGTTTTAGTCAAGCCTAAAGGGAATATGCAGTGAGGTGAGGCAACTGAGAATAGCAGGGAGGAACCAGAGGAGGGATAGACCTTGGTTTGGATCTGAAGCAGAGAGCTTTTGTATCATGCAAGAACATGGTGGCCAAAGAGGTCAGTTCCTTTATTCCACGGGACATGTGAAACTACTAGCCTGGCATTCAGGGAGTCATACAACACTACTGTGCCCTTTTCTTCCAGTCTTAATCCTGGTGTGTGTTTTTTCCCCTCCAATAAATGACTAATGTTTCAGATTATGTCAAGTGCACTGTAGCAGAGTGATTACATATCATAGAGAAATCACAATCTCTGATTATTTTAGATTTCCTATTAATTTCAACCCACTGCCAGAATTGCCCCTTTGATCTAGCACATAGATAAAATAATAAATGATGTTTTCTTTGAAATAAAGGTTAACTTCCTGTGTGTACATTTAATGAGTATTATCCTGCTCTCTTTCACAAGTTTGTCAAGACCAATTCTGTCTTTTGTTCTGTTAATCAACCCATTCTCAGGTTTTCTTCAGGGAACCACCCTGAAAGATACTCCTCCAGCAATTCTTTTGACTGAGCCAAACTGTGATTCCCTGTAAGCTCTACCTCTGCCATAGTCAGGTGAGACAAGTACAATTTTAACCATTCCTACTCTGTAGGGGTTGGAAAAAAGGACACGTCACAAGCTATGACTGGGCAAGGATTCTCATTCTCAGCAAAGAGAGAAATTTAATTGTATTCTACATCCTGGAGAAATGACCTATGGCCCCAACCTCTAATAAATAAAAGCATTAACCAGCCTTTTCCTTTTATCCAGTACTCTGGTAGTTGGAGCACTCACCCAAGAGAGGGTCTAATCAAGGTTTAGTTAGGCAGAAGGAAATCAAAGCCTGAACATCTCGGTTGAATGTTTTAAATCACTACACTATTGTCAAAGCAAAAGGGCAGCCTAGGGTTAGGGTGTTCCTTGTAGAAGACAGCCTTATCTGGAAGCTAGAGTCTTATATAAATCCTTACCCAGCATAAGGAGCAGAGCTAAACGTTGGCATCATGAAACACTGAGGATGGAACACCTTGAACGAGAGGGCCCGAGAGCCCTATTCAAGCTGGAGTTTGCTCCCAGGTGGAGGTGGTGAGAAATGCCTACTAGATGAAGCCCTGAGAAGTGCCTTGATTCTGGTGGGCCTCAGACATAAGCTAAGCAGTTACCTGCTCACTCTGGTACAGACCCTAGCCCTTCAGGGGCACGCCCAAACCCTTGCTTTACCAAAGCTACCTCACCTCAGTTATAAAAACACAACTCTTCATAGATGTTTGCAGCCACACAGTCAATTTGATGAAAATGAGGCACTTAAAAGAATTTTATGGATCCAGTCTGCAACAGCTTAAAACCCCACACTTGCAAGGCAGCTACATGTTCTCTAGGAACCAAACTGCTGCATCAAGAAGCCTGTTTCTCTAATTCACTATAATAAACATGCTTTTCCCTTTCAGTTCAGAGAGCTTTTATTTTCTCCTCAAAGTTGCAATACACACTGTGTACTAAGTACAAAATACTTGGAGCAACCCCCAAAGCCTCTTCACTTTCCAAACCCTTACCTACCCTGCTCCAAGCAGGAAAAAAAAAATAAATCTTTCATTTTACGCTGGTATCAAAAGCTTGTTGAGCTGTAATGCAATTACAAGCAATAGATCATTGCACTTTTATACCCTTTTGTATTCCCCAAGTCATAACACTGGATCAGCAGTTTAGTTACAAAGACTCTGTGTTCAGAGGCAGGCAAGCTCAGGCATCTCTGAATGTCAGTGCTGGCCAGGTGAAGCTCCTCTGCACTTGCCCAGGAGTTCAACCCTGACCGTTTGAATGGATTAGATAAGTGCAGTACAATGTGTGTGTCAGAGAATCCCAGAACGTTCCTTTCCCACACAAAAAGCAATTTAAGTACAGTTAGAGCAGATTATGCTCAAACTCACCAAGATCAGCTTTGCCTCCTTCCCTCCCACTGCTGCCAGTTTCTGACAGCTTACTGCAGGGTATAATTAGGGATTTAGTTTCTCCTCTTTCTTTCAGGCATATATTTGCCTCTTCCCCTCCCCAAGAAATTAACTCATTATTTTGATTCCTCTTGAGTTCTGTCCTCAAGAAAGTTTTGTCTTTCCCCCAGCAGGGATATTTTTGAGGGCACACTATTTGTTTCCACTAGTTTTACACTACTAGTTTCCACTAGCAGTGTGAACTAGAAATGGAAGCGTTTGAGATACTCTGTGTTTCACAAAACTCTGTTGTCTGCTGCTTGGCTTTCACTGTATGTATACACACACACACACACACACACACACATCTATGCATACACATAAATACATAAAGAAGCCAGAAACATAGCTTTGGAGCTGCTGAAGAGTAGAAGCTATTTATAGTCTAGCCCTTTAATGTTTTAACAGTAATGGTTAAGCAATAACACTTCCAAGGAATGCACATCACATTAAGTAACTGGATCACACGGGAAGCATCATTGTCATAGCTCATCCTACAGTGTGCTACAAAAAGCTCTTCAGTGCTTTCTTGAGTAGAAAACATTTCTCTCCTCACTCCCATTTTAAGGCACAAGCACAATTCCTCCTTTCTTCCCCACAAATAAGCTCTTTTCTTACTCTCACCTGTTTGGGTTGTGTTTGGCCTGCTGGAAACCATGCTCACCATAAGGAAGTTCTTCAGCTCCTAGCCTCCTTCCTGGTGCTCCCCATCCCTGCTTGTAGCTCCCATTGCCCTGCAGGCCTAAGTTCCCACCTGCCTACCTTGGATGCAGGGATCTTCCAAGCCCCAGAAGGGAATCCATCCTCTAGTCCCTGGAGAACCATTTCCATAAAGCTCCTCCTGCCCAGCTCATAGAGTCTCAGCCCAGAAGGCCTCTGCTCCCCAGGCTATAAGAAGTGCAAGGCCCTTCACCAATCAGGTACTAGTTCAGACAGGCCCACTTAGCACCCAGCTCCCCACAGGTGCCTCGCTTTCCCTCTTTGCCTGGGCTGAGCACATGAGAGCCCATTGCCTCAGGTAGGCAGGCCAGCTGTGGGTGACAGCCCATCCCTCCTCAAGTCCAGGAATCCCCACCCAACTGCACTTACCCTGGCAGGTACTACAGATGCCAGAAACACGCCCAAACCTTCGTGAGATGAGCCTTCTTTGTTAAATGAGCCTCTGGACCAAGAGCAGAGGAGACATAAGTGCCTACGGGCAGCCTGCCAGGGCAGCTAAGTGAGCATGTCCAGCCTGCAGTGCTGAGGGCACCGAAATGGCATTGCCCAGGAAACCTGGAGCACAAGAGCCAACAAGGCAAAGCTGTCACCATCTGTTGCCCAGGTAGGGCAGGAGCAACCCTCTCTGCATGAGGGCTGTTGCCCTGAGCAGCCCAGATGGATGCTTGATTTTCACTCCACATCCTCTTGTACAAGTGGAAAACTTTTCTTGGAGTAGGCTAGGTGAATGTGGTAGGAGCAAGCCTGATTTAGCTAATCCTCAGTACTGACCACACGTTAATTGTGCCGGTGACACAAGTGTTGGCTTACCCTGAGAAGGGTCAGGTGAGTGTCCCCACCTTATATAAAGGCTGGAGTCTGGTATGTAAGAATTTGTTTTTATGCTGTGAGGGTGCTCACACACCCTTACACTGCCAGCCTAACCCAGCCTTGCTGTGGAAACCAAATGAGGAGACAACAGCCAGTGTTGTTCACCAACCCTCACTGCCACCCTGAGCCAACCTAAACTGGGCAACTCCTGACACCAGTCAGAGAAGTAGCACTGGGCCCTGCTCCAACCTGAAAGAGCAAAGCAGACAGCAAACATCCTCTTTGGTTGTGGCCTCAAGCCTCATGCTCCCCATATAACAGATACCAGCCAACAAAGCCCTAAGCAAGATTTTTGTGGGGTTGTACAAAACTTGTAGTCCACAGCAAGTGCTTGGCAATGGGTTTGGGTTTTTTTTTTGCCTCGCCAGCAAAACACGCAGCAGTTGGTGGCAGAGCCCTGGTGCAGCACTTTCATCTCTGACAAAGTCCACACATCTCTAGAGGATGGAGATCTAAGCAAATGTGATGGGAGTGCATTTGGCAAGGAAAGGAGAGGCAGCTTGCTGCTCGCCATCTTCTTGCATCTTGAATGACCTCAGACTAAGCTGCTTGGTTGAGTGTGGTGCTGCGTCGCTTCTGTCACTCAAAACTTGCTGTTTTCCTGTGCTGGGTGGCTGTGGGTTGGCACCACACCCCAGCAACGCAGAGGGAAGAGTGTTCCCTGTGTCACTGTGGGGGCACTGGGGTGTGGACAGTGGGGAGTATCCCCCAGGGAAGGCCAGCCCCATTGCTCCATGTGGTAGAGGGGATGCAGGAGCCCGGACCAAGCACCTGGGCAAAGACCCGTGAGCTGCCCAGACTAAAAGTGAGCACCACCATACAGGGCTGTTGGGAGCCATGAGAGGTCTTCAGCCTCAGGCTGCCGAGCTTTCAGCTGCAGGAAAACAAATGGCAGCAGCCCTTTTTGGCCACACCTGATCTTGAACTTGTGAATGCCAGTGATGCTTGTCACAGTTACAAGGCTTCCTGCTGCATCCTGGTCCCTCAGTGAGCATCTGCCTAAGTGTCCTGCCTGTTTTGCCCTGGGGTGAAGCTCCCTGTCCTCCACCCCGGCACCAGGCTAGGACACACCAGTCCACTCCCCACCCTGCAGGCTGGATTGTTCTTTTAAACGCTCGTGTTTCTTACGATACACTATAATTACCTACCTTCTTAAAATATTTTTATTTGCTAGTTGAAATGTGGAATTAGGGAGAAAGGTTCCTTAGATAGCAAGAGAGTGGATGCATGTTCAGTCTCATCTGATGCTACGTACCATGACAAGGTGAGTTAGAGGAAGGCAATGACACACGTAGTGCTGATGCAAGGTTGAATCTTGGCAAGTGTATCCTAGCACTGAAAACACAGTGTGAGCGTAGCAGAAACTAGGTGGCCCCATCCTAGCTGCGACCCAGCCGCACAGGTAATGACAGCAGAGATGCCGCAGCATGGACTTTAAAGCAGGATAGCAATCAGCATGGCAGACCATGGGAATGCCTGCATGGTGCTACCCCAGAGGTGGGACCACTTCAGTCCTGTGCTGCCCAAGTAACTGCAGTAAAGCTTGCATAGCCATCAGCTATTTCCCCTCCTCCTCTGTGTTGACCATGCTTTTAGAAAACTCATTTTTCTGTTCCCTCCCCCCCCCAGTTTCCACTGTCAGCAGTGCTTTTCCTGTGGTTCTTCTTCCCCTGCTTTTTCTCTTCATTATTGCTATGTGTCTAAAGAAATCTTAGTGTCAACCCGCCTCAAGTTCTTCCCTTTCTCAATTATTTCTTTGTTTAAGGATGAATTCTTCTGGTACCCCAGACCGATTTCTCCTTGTTGTCAAGGGCAGCCAGTGACATTTACTGGAGTAGGACTCCTCGGGGAGCCCGCACCAACATGTATCAGATGGTTGTCACTGCTGTCCTGAATTTCCCCTCCCAGTACTAAGCTATCTGGGTTTCTTTCGACCCCTTGTGTTGAGTAGCAACACCCTCAAAAGCCAAGCTATTTTGGGTCTTCATCACAAAGTGTAGTTAGTACAGACATTTGTGGGTACAGCTTCTTTGGTACGAGCCACACCGTTGACAGGCAGCACCCAGCTCATCCCTGGTGGGCACAGGTAGGAATGAGGGACTGGTGATGCTGAGCGTCAAGCCACTTTGAAATGTGATGTGCCAAGTCATTAGTGCTAGTGCTGTGACAGCTCAGTTCAAGGCCATTATTAGTGGGTCAGTAAAGGCCCCAACTGGTGCTTTCAGCAGAAATAGGAACTCTGGGGTTATCCACATCAATTTAAATCACAGAAAGCTGGGCAGAGCCCTCACTATGTGGCTTGGCTCAGCTCAGGAAACTGGTCGAGTAAAAGACACTTACCTTGATGTACAATTACTTAAAACAGACTGAAAAGCAGGGGTAGACGATGTCCCACACCACAGTTAAGGAGCCACAAGGGAGTTCTTCGCTGGAGGCTCTGCACAAGGCCACTGGCCATCATCTTGGTCAGCCTAGAGAGAGCGGGGGAGACAAGTACTTCCATTTTTCTGGAGTGGGTGCCGGGGAGCTGCGGCATGCCCGTGGGTGACTTGCCAAGGCCCGGCTAACGCCATTCACGGGGGGCCTGAGGGGCAGGAGGCAGCCGGGCCACGCGCCCCGAGATCTGACTCTACCGCAGCCCCAGGGGCAGAGAGCCCACAGCTTCTCCAGAGCCCTGTTCCTGTACT
>WTSP01016369.1:33170-44370 GCA_025331215.1 Actenoides lindsayi | reverse complement strand
AGGGACATGGTTTAGTGGGTTTTGATATGGCTAGGAATAAGGTTGGACTTGATGATCTTGAAGGTCTCTTCCAGCCAGAACTGTTATATGTTTCTATAAAACAAAATGACACAGAGGTGCTGCTGGGTGGGGTCAGATCTTCCCATGGCAGTAGCACCCTGCCTGGCTCAGCCCTCATCCTGCAGAGCTGAGCAGCATCTGGGCCATCTCAGCCCCACCTCATGGCCTTGGTCCTTGCTTGCTTGCAAAACACCAGGATGGCATCAGTTTTTGAGCTATGACCTTGTTGCCAAACCATTAACTTTTCCAGTTTGAATGCTTACTACAAGGGCCTTATTTTGAAGACTGACAGCTGAGCTTCCTCTGCTTAGGACAATCATTTCCAACTGCTCTCTCACAAGATGCTTTCTTAAATGATTTAAAGTAATAATAGAAGTTGTAGCCACATCTGTGTCTGCCTTTATCTTGGAGCAGGGAAAATTAACTTGGTAGCTGTGAGGTGCTTTCTGAAATGGAAGTCTTCTCCTGCAGATGGCACAGTTCCTGGTGGTGGAAAGACCAGCTGCTAACGTAGCTCTCACTGATATTTCTGGCATTGGTGTTCTATGTCTGAGTGAAAAGACCAGCCTAAAAGCCACCTGATTTAGGCTGTTATCCTAAATCAGCTGTGGGGGTTTTTTTATGTACACCATCCAGCTGAACTGACACATTGGCAGGGCAACCCAGTAAGGAGATCTATAGTGTCAGTGAGTGGTTTTACTTAAATGCTTCTCTTTTTCTATTAGTTTTTTCCTAGGCTGCAGTATCAGTCTTCCACCCTTTCCTAGCACAGCTGGCAGATGAGGAAGCAACACAAATTTTTGCCTCAGTGGAAGAGAATGGCAAAGGTACAGAGCACATCTGGAGCTGTTTTCTATGCATTGCTCCTGAATTAGTGGGCTAAATTGTTGGCTGGTGTAAAAAAAATCCACCTCAATGGCATACCAATGAGGTTACACCAGTTTACTGCAGCTGAGGCTCTGTCCTTATCATCTCTAGGAAAAGCTGTTAGGTCCAGTGGATTGCTGACTTCTTTTATGAAGAAGCTGTAAAAAGTTCTTTTCTTCTGCTAGTGCTTCTCTCTGGGGAGTTGTTGGCAGAGAGAGGCAAGTCTCTCAGCAATAATACATTTGGAAGTTATTATACTAGCAGAAAAGAAATGCAAGGATTTGAACTTGGTAATATATATTTTCTTATGACAGGCCAGAGCACTAAAGGGCTCCCCCCCACTCCCTGCCCACTGCACAGACCTCCCCGGGTCTGCAGAGCCCCTGGCTCGCTGCACCATGGGACAGCAGCAGCTGCAACTGGGACCCCGTTTCAGGGCTAATCCTGGTGGGAGGTCATAAATGGGGCTCTTGGTTTCAGTGACTTGGTGCTCCACTGAGACAGCTCCTGCACTGTCTAGGTGATGGAGGTTTGAACAGAGCTTGCCCAGCCTCTGGATACATTCCTTCTGACTGTGGACAGACAGGGTCACCTTGTCCCTCCATCCCACTGCTGTAACAAGCCTACTGGTTGCATTGATGCATTTGGGTAGCAAATGATGCAGCTGAGCCTGAATCTTTGTGCTGCTGCGGTAATAATAGTGCTTTCACGTAGGAAATGAGTGAATTGTCAGCCAAGACCTCCTCTCTTTGTAATGATTAACCCTCTGCTAATGATTTGATATAATACTGGGCGATGTTGAGTGCTGCGATATTGATGTTTAATGTGGTCCAACGCAAGGGCTCAGGAAGCAATAAAGATTTATTCCAGCTAATGTGTGAGGGGTGGGTTGTCTCTGAGCCCCATGCTAGCTGATGGCCTGATGTGTTTGCCGTGGTGTGGCAGCCTTTCCTAACAGAAGCTGAATTTCTGGCTAATAATTTAGTGAAGGCTTTGCTATGTTTCCAATTACTGGAAAAAGCCATGATTCTTTTTTGATACATGTTATAAAATCAGCCCTTCTTACTCCACAGAGCCAAGGTAAAGCACCTTATCCCTCTCTTTGAGCTTCTAATCAGTCCTGCAGCAAAGCCTGCCCACCTCGCAGCTATGTGCCAGGGCTCTACAGAGGTGCTGCCTATGGGGACAGGAGCCAGCTCCCAAATGGAGGAGGGTAGCAGAAGTAGAGCCTCACACTGGGGCACCTACTCAGCTCCTGGACCCTCCTTGCCCAGCACACTGCTGAGGTAGATGGAGCTGGCACAGACTGGTGCCACAAATAAGGTGGTGTGGGAGGAAAACTTGGAAGGACAAATGACTGTGTATTGATTCCCCTGGCCGGTTGCAGAGGGATTTCATTTAGCAGCACTGCCAATGACATTATGTGCAGGATCTTGTCCATGGCTGGTTCAGTGGCATTAAGAGAATTACTTTGGCCTAATGAATAGGAATAAGAATATTCCAACCTCCTCCCTGGAAAGTAATGGTGGATCATCAAGTGTGCAGCCAAGTGCAGGTCTAGTCACTTGCCAAGTGAATGCAAATGAGAGGTTGTTTTATTTAATGGAGACCATGGTGTGTTGGCCAAAACTGTTGTCTTTTTTTCTCTGTGGAGTGGTTCCTCCACCCCTTCTAAATCAGATTTTATATCTGCTCCTGACTGGCTGATGGTTTGGGGTTTTTTTTCAAACAAAAGAGATTTTTTTGCTGACTCTTGCACTGAAATCTGTCTGTAGATTGCACCAAAGCTCCTCAATCAGCTGTATTTTATGTTGCACTCTGACAGGAGGCAGGATGTGGTGTGGTGGTGGTGGTCACTGCCAGCCTGCAGTGGAGCTGCAGCTCCCTGTCTCCTTCCAGCTCGGAGACAGTGAGATGCTCCATCGATGTCACTGCTGCCCCATCCCACCGAGACCAAGGGGACATCATGGAGCCACACACCCTGGCATTTGGCCCTTTGCTGGCATGGTGGTTTGGGAGCACCTGGGTTGCAATGCACTTGAGTTTGGACAAACCACTTGCTCTTGCAACACACCACCACCTCTTCTGTTCAGCTACCATTCTGCCGGACACTTGCCAGCTGCTCCCCTCCAAAGTCCATCCTGCCTTCTCTGGCACGGCCCATGGAAGTGCTGCTTCCATGAGCTGCTACTGTTAACCAGAGGTTGCAGGCATGAGAAGCCCTGTGAGGGGCCAGCCCCTCAGCTGCTGTACCTGCACACAGCCCTAATGCCAGGCAGGTGCTCTAGGCTGCAGGGTGTGGGCCATGTAAAAGCAGGACTGAACCTCCAGCTGAGCACAGGGTCCAGCAAACTGAGGCCAGGGGTGCTGGGGACAGAGGGGGTCCCATCTGATCAGGGCCTTAATTTAGCACAAAACTTACAGTGACTTACTAAACTCCTTGAACCCAGGCCATGCCTCACCATAGCTCCTGAATTAGACCAACATGAGACAAAATACTATCACAAACAAACATTTTCAGATAGCATGTGGCATTTTGCTTCATCCAACAGTGATGCCTTGTAAAAGTAATGGCTGAGGGTGTTTTTTCTCCCTGTTCTTTTCTAAAAAAACAGAAAGTGTTTGCAAAGTAAACTCTGACATTTCAGCCACAGACCAGTCACCTTTCAAATAAAATGGTTGTGACTGCTCACCAGCCTGGAGATTTCTGCTTAAAGAGCTGGCGGGAGGTGGGGTTTTCGTTTATTTGTTCAGAATCAGCATTCTGTCCTAATTAATTTTTTAGTTGACAGGGAGAACAGGTTTCTGCTTTGTTTCGCCAAGTGTTTTGATGTACAAGCAGAGATGTCGCACAGGATGTGTGTTTGCAAAAGAGCCTGACGGGAAAGATCAAAACTGATTTGGTATGTTTGCAGAGAAAGAAGCTCCATATCCGCAAAACAGATCATGGAGACTGAAAGCCCCAGACACCAGCATTTTGGAGCTGAAATTGTGACTGTAAGTTGGTCACCAAAGTCCCGTTGACCTTGCAGAAGCCGTGATTTCATGCCAGGTGCCTGTTACATCCCAGTCCCCCTTCCCAGTCTCCGACCTGCCCCAGACAACATAACTCAGCATAGCTCTGGGCCCTTCTCCTGCAGGATGAGCCCAAGGACCTCTCCTGCTTCAAGTCTGAGAAGAGCAGGGGCTGCTAGGCGATCTGGGGATGAGCTGGGCTGGGAGAGATGCTAGACAGATTTCTGACCATTTGCAAACAAGCTGCAAAATCATGCTGACGATAGGCCTGCAAAGCCGCCTTTTGGCTGGAACCATGCCTGGAAAATGTAATTCCCAAGCAGGGACTTCAGCAGTTACGAATCCCTGACTGATGTGGTCAAAGGACATGGTAAACACATGACCCGTTACCATGATCAGCCAGGCTGGATCCTATTAATGTGCTTGTTTAGCCCTCTCTGACACCACCTAGAAGCTTCTGTCTCTGAGTGCTGCCAGCTTCAGCCCTTCCTGGTGCACATCCCCCCTATCCCCAGGCACAGGCAGATGGAAGTTCCCTGGAGGAGGACTCGCCTAGCTGATGGGAAAGCAGCACTGGAGAGCATGGGAATGAGCTAGGAGCTGGCTGCACTTCCACAGAGAGCCTTAGAATGACGTTTTGGCATGAGGGCTCACCAGGGCGGTGGCACCAGTGCTGCTTGGGGTGGAGTGGGGAATTGTCACCTCTGTCCTGATGAGTGACTGCTTCTGAAGGCAATCAGTCCCCCTGGCTCTTTTTGTGCTGCCTAATCATTCGCTTGCAGCCTTTGTCTTTTGTGGCAAACCAGTGCTAGGATGAGTGGGCTGTGGTGGGGGGTCCATGCTGGGGCAGATGGAGGTAGGATATAGATTCTGTTGCGTCTCCGCAGACAAAATCTGTTCTTTATGGGTACGGCAGCACAGCTTTGGGAATCCTCACGGGAATGGACACCATGTGGGGACCTCCCTGTCCCACCCTGCTGTTTGCTGAAGACATTCACTTTCATGGGCAGGCAGCAGCAATAAGTCCTTCACAAACTGTCCTAATTTGATTCTAACTGGTCTCTAACAGAGCAGCCCTCCTGGACTGATTGTCATCCATAGGAATACCATGGCTAGGCCTGAAGTCGGTGCCAGCTGAGGTGCACAGATGTGGAACTGGGTGCTCTCATGTCTCCAAAGAGCCGTGGTGCCATGTCCTGAAGTTGGCACGAGCCAGCACTGTGCTTGGTGAGTTCAGAGGATGTTTTTACACAATTGGGGCTGGAAAGGATTGAAGAAATTTTCTTTTTCTTCCCCTTTTTAAACAATAAATAATGGCAAAATCCATCTGCTGCCTCTTTTAAAAACAGCTCCTTTTCCTGATGGATAGATATAATGAGATTCTCAAAGTTGTAAATCTGCTGTGACTTTATTACCTGCATCTGTTGGAGATGATGTGAAGAGAACTTCATACAGAGAGGACTCTTGAAAGGTTACAAAAGGAACCAGCAGTCTTCAGAAAATCTTAATCTAGAGAAAATGGCCAAGAAAACCTGCGTAGAAAAAAGCACTTGAGCTGGATGAATAGGCGTCAGGGCTGAAAGCGAGCGACAGCGGCAGCGGGGCACCGTGCCGTGAAAGCGAGCCGAAGCCAGTCCCCTGCGGGAGCAGCTCTGGTGCGGGAGCCAGGCTGTGACTGCCGTGTGCAGCCCTCACCCCCAGCACTGGGCGAGCGAGGGGCTGGCCGGCACCCTGGCCCTCGCACACCCAGAACCCCTGCGCTGGAGGGGCTGCGGGCCACAAACATCCCATGGGAATGGGGAGGGATGCACGAAATGGGCACAGAAGATAAGTACTTTTTAAGCTGGTGAGTATATACTGACTGGCTCCCAGGTGAGCTGATGGCAGCTCCGTGGTTGGTGTGGAGCCCTGGCCCAGGGACTGGCCAAACCCTGGAAAGATCCCAGTGACTCCTGAGCAGGGTAGCCATTCTCAGCTGGGACAGGTACCTGCTTGATGTGGCTGTGGCCAAGAAAGCAGGTAAATGAGGATGTCCCAGCCTGTGCCTCACCCCTGGGGCCAGTCCTAGTGCTGTCAGAGGGCTGTCAGGTGTGGTGAAAATGGGCTAGAAATGGTGCTGGAAAGTGTAGCCTGCTCTTGGAGCACGGTGAGCTGTTGTGCAAGGTCATGTCTGCAGTGTGATGCGAAGGATCTTCAGGATGTCATAATGCAAGCTGGCAGTTATTTTAGTGGCAGAGAGTGAAGCTTAAACCTGTCTCACCCTGTTGCAAGAGGGAAGACAAAAGGAGGAGCTTTGTTTGCTGGCTTTCCTGTCCAAAGTAGCCTCTACTCATGCTGATACCTCACCCTTGCTGAGACAGGGAGGCAATCCAGAAAGCAGAAGTGCAAGCCGAGAGAGAGCAAACGACATCTTTAAGCTGTGATCGTTGAAGAATATTAACTGATCTCAAGCTTTGTGACTGCCAAAAAGTGATGCTTGAGCAACGTGGTGCCAGGAGTCGTGAAGTCACTTTTGTAGCCTTGGAAAATGCAGCTGCTTTGGGATTTCAGCCCAAGGCGGCTATTATTATCCACTGTGCAGAATGAAGCTTCTGCTGGGAGCTTTTACAAAGGCTATCAGTCTTCCTAAATAGTAGTTGTTTTTATCACCTGGCAGTAATGATACTCTCTGGTCCCTTTAATATCTGAGTGTGTTCCCAAAGTGAGACCGGGAAACTCATTTAGGGCTTGCCCCCTCCGAGGGAAACGGCTTACAATTTTCTGCCAGGTAGCCCTTACTGTTGTGAGAATGGGCACAGCTCACCTAATAAAATCCTTGCTGACAGCCACAACCTCCTGGAGGTTTAAGTTGTTTGTTGCAGAGCAGAGCAACATATATCATGGTTGAAATACGCACCAAGCAGCAATCCTAATGTACGTGGTATCTGCTGTAATTGATTCGCAGGCAGGACAAATACCCGGTGGAGAGTGCAAGGGGCTCTGTGTACTCTCCCGGCTAAACCGATATAATGGTGTGTGAAATGCTATTGCTGAAGCCCGTGGCTAAAATCCAGCTTGTGGGCTGGCTGGCTGTTAAAATTGCATCGCCCAAAATATGCCTGTCCCTTCATGTGTTGGTTGGGCACTGGGGCTTGGGCTCAAAAGGAAGTGCTTTATAAACCAGATCAAAAGTGATGAGTCTTGCCAGTGTAGTGTGTGTAGCATCACATGTGTATTGACTTCCATTTTTCCACCAATGCTGAGATTTATTTTTCCTCCAAGTTAATGCTGAATGAGAGAAGGCCTTGTCCAGTTGCGTGCTTCAGTTGGTAAATGAATTGGGTTCCCTGGGTGGGAAGGCACTGCCACCTGGGACCCCTGTGTCCTGACCTCCCCTCCCAGAGATGGGATGAGTGATGGGACCAAGGCTACTTAAAACCACAGGGAGATGTGAATTTTAGGGATGGCTAAAGTCAATGGGGTCGGCTCAGTGTGGCACCATAGATCCTCTCCTACCCTGGCTGTAAAGCATGGGATAGCTCTGGGCAAACCCATGTCCCCTGCACTAGGAAACAGCCTTATATTCTGTTCTCATTCAGCATCTTATATGTGCAGGTGGGGACAGCTGCAGTACTGCCACCCCATCACTCAGTGACTGGGCAACATGGGGCGCAGAGGTGGCCAGAGAGGTGTGAAACCTCACTGGACACCTCTAAGCAACCTCTCCCAAAATATGGGCTGGCTGGAGGATCAGGTGCTGGGGAAAGGCTGCCCTCTCCCAGCGAGCTGCTTAATTTCATAGGCTGCACAGGGCTGCTTCACCACTTGCCCCCCCCCCATCCCCCAGGATCAGGCAGTATTAGACTTGATCCTTGGGAGATGCTGGGGGAAAAGTCTTACAGTGCAAAACTGGAGCAGCTCAGCCTCTTTAGCTTATTAAAAAGAAGATCAAGAGTTGACTTAATTGTGCTGTGTGAGGTACCTTCATGGGGAGAGAAAGGCAAGTATTACAGGGCTGTTTAATCTAGAGGAGAAAGGCATCGCATGAGCCTGCACCTGGAAGCTGAAGCCAGACAAATTCAAATTGGAAATCAGAGACCCTTTTAAAAAAGTGTTAATAAAGATTAAACTGCCCAGGAGAACGGTGCATTCCCTTGCCTTTGATATATTTAGACCCAGACAGGATGCATTTCTGCACCATACACTTTAGCCAAGCAGGAGTTACCAGGCTCAGTAGAGGAGTAATTGGATGCCAGACTCGGCCCTGTGTCAGGGAGAGGTCAGGCGAGATGATCTAATGGTCTCTGCCGGCTGTCGGTCCTCCAGCGCCCAGTGGCTGTGATTTGTGTGCCTGCGGCCGGCTGGCTGACGGGAACGCGGCTCTACCAAGAAAAATCAGTGGGGAAACACAAGGAACATGGCACTGTGTCAGCAGGGACAAGAAGAAGACAGGTGAAGACTGACAGGCGTGTGGGGAGAGTCAAAATATTAGAAAGCAAAGGCTTTTAGCCAGAAAATGGCTTTTTATAAAAAGCACAGATTAACTCTGTGGACACCAGCAGACGTGTACATTTTGTTGTGCATAGCAACCCCTAATTTTTCTCACAATTCCTTAAAAATAAAACCACCTCTCTAGTTCTATATTGACTAGAAAGTCCAGGTTTCAATAGGCAAACCTCATTTGGGGAAAGAAAAAGACAAACCATATCCCAATTTCATGTAAGAAGGGTATGATGAAACAATACCTGAAAACTTCTGTGAGACCCAGGCACAGTTCAGGAACCACTGCTCACTTGACAGTGCTGAAATACATTGTGAACTTATTTTTCCTCTGTTTTTAGGAGCCACTCCTGAGGCCTGGCAGGTAGGTATGGCTGCAGAGCGGAGCCGCCTTGGGCTGCCCCTCGTTGTTTGTATTACTGTTGAGATTAGTCAGAGCTCGTCTTCCACTTGGTGCCCGGAGTCACTGCCCTGGTCCTGCGGGATGGTGCGCCAAGGACTGGGATTTTGAGATGCAGCACAGAAGTGTGGAGGGACACGCTGAGCCTCAGACTCCCCTGGGCTGAGCAATGGGCTCCTTCAGCAAAGGACGGAGCCTATGGAGGGCTCTTCATGAGAAGTTGTTCTTCAAGGTGCTTTTCATAATATTTAAAAAATGTGTTTGCTTCCTCCTGCAAATGTTTGAACATCTTTAAAGTGTCTGTGGTGCCAAGCTGCTTCTCGCCCTGTTTTAAGAGAAAATAAGCTTTCTTTAAGAAAAAGGAGCCACAAAAAGCGCAGCAAGCCCAAAGTTAACAGTGAGCAGACCGAAACTAAATTAACACCAGCAAGATTTCAGCTGCCCATCCAAAATATTGTGTCTCACAGCAAAGGGTCCGGGAAAAGATGGGAGAACAGATTGTTTTAGCACATCTTCGCGGTGTCTCTGCGGCACAGATGAAGCTCAGGCTGGGTCCCTTCCCCTTGCCAAGCCTGCAGTGGGGACTCCCAGCCTCCACAAGTGGACAGTCAGAGGCACAGGCTTGGCAGTGCCATGAGCACCTTTGGGTCCAGCGCTGTGGGGAGATTTGGCTAAGGATGCTGCAGTTGGCCAGTTTGGAGAAGCACCACCTACAAAACCAGAGCCCAAAAAAGGAACCTGTGGGTGAGACAGAGGCAAGGAACACGGAAGGAGAGCCTGCGTCTTCTCTACTGCCATAAAGGTGGAGGTGAGAGCACAGGAACATTAGCTATCAGCCGTGGTTTCACAGCTCTGTGTGGATTCCAGTGGTTAGCTTCAGTGATGGAAATAGGCAGCCAACAGTGAGTTCCTCTTTGTAACAGATAACAGTCAAAACAGCTTGAAAACTATTCATAATGAGAGCTCTGAGAACAGCCAATGCTCCACACGCACAGAGCAAATACTGTCATTAAGTGGTCTTTGGATGACAGTCCCAGCAGTTCATTATCCCCCATCACTACCTGGGGAGGGCAGAGAAGGAGAGAGGGGGGTAAGGACTTTTTTTAAATAATGCTGCTTTTTTTTTTTTTCTAAATTAATCTCCACCGTAAAGCAGAGCAACAAAGGAGCAGTGTAAAGATGGCATCCTGCCTCATCAGTCCTCTCCCATGCTGGAGCCTGGAGCTTTTACAAGAACCAGTCAGGAAAATCAGGCATGGACTGGTAAGGGAAGGGGACGGCCTCATGGTGAGCAAGGCTGCATCCTGCTTCAGCAGGGCCCAGGGCCCTCTGCAGAGCAAGGCTCCGTGGGATTATGCCCAGCACAGGGACCCACTGCCATGGACGTGAGTTAAAAGGTAGGACTGCGCTGGTGGCATGGGAAGGGAAAGACCAGGCTGTGGGTTAGACATATGTGTGCCAGTCTGGCACAGCTAACAGCAGCTCATGTGCCTGTGCAGCCATTTGTCACGTGTACTCTGTGTGGGTGCTGTGGCACGGCATGACACAGCACGGGATGGCATGACACGGCATGGCACTGCATGCAGGACACCTCTGGGCAGGCAGCCTGCTCTGCTCCCACACCCCACGGATGCATCCCTGTCTGTTTACTCTGCTTAAGCTAGGTGTGCAGGAGTGCCAGCGGCACCTCAATAACACACACAGGGGGACCGTGATGTTCCTGCTGCTGTCAGATCTTTCCCTGGGACATGGAGCCGGCTGAGGACACCAGTGTCATCAGTGTCATCAATGTGCCCCACGTGCAGTGCATGGCGGGGTACCTGCAGACCCTCCCCGGCAGCACCTGGCAGCTCAGGGGTTTTTGCAGCACCGCAGGCGGTCCGTAGGCACTTGCGATAGGGCACCTGGCAAGGGGCCGTGTCTCTGGCTCGTCCCTCCCCTCCCCTCCCCTCGCAGGGGTGTTTCCCTGCGGGCCGGCGCTGCCCCGGCGGATCAGCCCCTGCGGCTGCGGGGACAGAGCCCCGGCAGGGTCCGGCCCTTGCGGCACATCCTTGGCAAAGGCTTTTCTGCTCGCTGCCACCAAAACACAATTCCGGCTTTGATTTTATTTAATTTATTTTGTTAATTAATTCTATTTATCTCCATGTTTTGCGTATTTTATTAATTTTTTTTTTTTAAATATTTGTTTTCTGGATGTATTTTTTTTCTTCTGGAAGTGCAAACAAAAGCTTGTTTTTAAGACTCTAGCTAACATTTCTGACCCACATTAGGCAGTGGCTCCAGCAGACATCAGCTCCAGCCCCACCACCCATTCACAGCAAACAATGCATCAAGTGCCACGAGCCTCCTCCTCCTCCATGCCAGGTTACGAACAGGTTG
>WTSP01016369.1:0-33070 GCA_025331215.1 Actenoides lindsayi | reverse complement strand
AGGAGCGGGTCTACCAGCTCTTGTCATTCAGTGGAGCAAAGCCCATAGTTACCTGTTCTCAGTGAGGAGGCACAGGATGCTGACCCTGGTATAGGAACAGGTCTGGCAGTGCTGTCCGCATTTGCAGACTGAGCCAAAATGTATCCTGCCTAGACTAGATGGGGGCATCAAAATACAATGTTTTACAATTAGCCTCCTCATTTGAAAAAGGAGTGGTTTGTTTTTTTTTATGTCAGGGACAGCATTACAGTGCATCTTGGGTTGCCCAACTGGAAGATCTAGGATGTGAAAATCCTCATATGTCCAGAGGAAACCTCTGTGCCCTGCTTGCCTGGTTGGAGGAGCCCAGGACCCTGGTGCTGCCATCCAACTTTGTCAGGGCATCCCTTGGGCATCAGGAGGAATACAGATGGGGCTTGTTATAATGTGTGCAAATATTTTCCTTGTCTGCCAAGTCCTCTGGGCAGCTGTGATGAGTCACTGTGGCTGTACTGTTGCTCTGGCCATGCACTTCATCAGCATTATCTTCTCTTCATCTCCAGTATCTGGGGGAATCATCATCACTTAGTCCCGAGTCAGGATGCTGAATCTTTTCAATTCCCGCAATATTGCTGCATTCACAACCTTGTCATTATCTGGAGGCTGATAACCTCAGGCGGAGGTGCTCATTTTTTAAGTCATTGAGCAATGTCCTGTTTGTGACACTGCGGATGTCCAGAGACAGAAGATATAGCAGCCTTTTCCATCCTCCCAAACCACATGCTGAACCTTCCACCATTTGACCCAGCCTCATTGTCCTGCTTAGCCCTTGAAACAGATCCCAGTTTACAGCAGCTCAGCTGCACATCACATTACAGCCCCCTCCTCACATGCCATGATCTGGCATTGCTGTGTGGCAGGGCCTGCCAGGGACTGCAGATCACTATTTTAATGGTTTTTATCACCATGACACCCAAAGCATTACACCAGCTGATTCCCAAGTGTGGCACTGCTCTGTTTTAATGAGCTTTGGAGATTGCATCGGCAGTGCGGAGCAGGCTGTTTGACAGCAGTCAGCGGGGCTAATTAATGTGGTGTGTGCCCAGAGCCTCATGCCTGCCTGTGGCCCCGGCTGGGGCAACGCCGATAGCACGGCTGGGCTGCGGCTGAGACGTGAAACCGCCTTAGAAAGTGTGCTTAAAGGGGCCTGTTCTTACCCAGCTCTACCCCTTAGCTTGAGGTTAACACTGTTTCTAGTATCAAAGTCTCAATTCTTCCTTTGAAAATGAACAAAAAGCCTAATTTTGAAACAATGTCCAAGTGGGGCTCTATGACTCGCCCTGTAAGGTCACTGGGCCCAGACGAGGATGCTCCTGGCTGGTGCCTGTGTCTGCATCTGGCCTTCGTGGGGCCAAGACTGGGGGTCCTCATCCCAAGGAGATGGGCTAATGTGCTTTGCATCCCCTCCGTTCTGAACTCCCAAGGCACACATCCCCACTGTAGTGCCTGTGGGAAGGGTTAACAGTGCTGCTGCCTTTGCCTCTGGCTGCTTCAGCATACTTCCCTCCTGTTTCCCCCAGCCCTTCAGCCTGTGTTACTGTTGAAATTGGAAGGAGATGCTTGGACGGCACTGGGGTGTTTTTGTATTTGAAGTTCAGAAAACCGAGAGTTGCTGAGACGGCTTTTCCTTCCCAAAAGGAAAGCCAGAGCCGAGGCTGGGCTTTTCTTCCTCCTCCTCCCCCCTAAACAAAACCCAAGTTTTTAGCTGCTTCAGCAGGTAATCGCTGCCTGTGTGTCAGGAAGAGCCATGGAAACCCCCCTTTGCTCCATAAAACCGAGCAGACACATCTGTCACTCTCCTTGATACAGCTGTCCTGCCATGTGTTGCCAGGGAATTGACACCTTCCTGGTGCTGGGATTTTCTTGAAATGACAACAATGGGTGGCAGTGACAGGGCAGCAGTGATGGGGAAGCCCACAGGGGGAGGTGACATGGATCCCCTGCCTGTCCCCATCCTCATCCCTGTCTGGGTTGTGAGGGGTGGGTGGCCCCGGTGTGGTCCTTGGGTCCACCTCAGTACAGGTCAGGAGGTGTTTGGGCAGGGTGCCCAGTACCTGGGAAGCTGCCAGGCAGTGGGCTGGGCTCCCATCAGCCCCATGTGCAGGTGCAGGAGAGGGATGTGGCGGGGATGGGTGCGTGTGAGCCCGATTGCCCTGTCTGAAACAGCACGTGGCATCCGTAGGAAGCACCAGGCCTGGTTTTCTACGTGTTTGCAGGATGTCTCCTCACCCAGCAAAATAAATAAATCGATAAATAAGAATTGCCGGGTAAGATGCGGTGGCAGGGTGCCAGTCCCAGCTCAGCCAGTCATTTGCAGTTCTCATTAATTTGAGCTGACCTTTGCTCACATTTCCACCATGAGCACGTTCAAAACAAGGCAGACATTTAACTTTGTTTTGGGCAATGTTACTCTAATGTGGCTTTTTTCTGCATAGCGCTCTCTTTTATGGTAATCAGATGTACTGCCAACTTTTTTCTTGCTATGTACACCAGCGAAGGGAACCAGATGCTTTGTGTTTTCCTCTGAAATGTATCTGAATGTTGGTTTTGTTTAGTGTTTCAGAGGGAGGGCTGTCTTACAAACAGCATTTCATAAATCCAGCCCTTGCTGCACCCTGTTTCCCAACTTATGGTGGGTCCTGGCTGTGGCTCCCTCCTGGATTTGCAGTTTCTCCTCAGCACAGTATGGCAGCAGCCCCAGAGGCACTGTGGGGCTGGTCTCCAGCTGTCCCAGTCCCAGCAGGACACGGCTGCCACTGGAGGGATCCCTGGTGACGTGGGGTGGAAGGTGTGTGGGGGTGGGCAGAGGCCACTGACTTCTTGCACCACAGAGCATCTGCAGCTTGGCCATGTTGTGCAACTGGCCACGGCTCTGGGGGAATCTCTGGGGTCAGCCCAGAGCTATGTCTCAGGGGAGCTGATCCTCAGTTCAGGAGCAGGTTATGCTGCTCATGGGGAGCAGCCTGTGTCGATTTGCCTGGTAAGTGCTGGTCTGCCTCTGGAAATGGAGGGGTTTCACGCTGGGGCACACCTGAGGGTGCTGGAGTTGTATGGAGCTCCCTGTGCCCACTCCTCCTCACTGGGCAGTTTAAAGCTGGTGTTCTGCATGGTATGGGCAGCTCATCCTTATGTCCTTGCAAGGTCTAAATTGTTGAAGCCCATCCAACGAGTTCTTGCAAGAAAAACAAATGGTCCTGGGCAAGATTGTCAAAAATACCTGTGCCACCAGGGCACTTCTGGCCATTTGTAATAATTTCTCTTCTCTACCTCCATCTGTACTTCTGCTGCTATTTCTATAATCGGTTCTCTGCTTTCAACTCCTTATCTTCTTTAGCTTTCCCTCTTCTTTTCACTCTCTATTCCGTGAAATCTTTTCATCACTTTTTTTTTTTTCCTTTTGGGTCTGATTGGGCTTTATTTCTTCTCCTCTACCAGATTTATGCGAGTTGTCAAGTCCAGCAGCCGTTTGTCTCTGCCTCATGACAGACTTGCCCCCCCCTCCCCCATCAGATTCATGGCTGTTCTTTAAGGCCCTTTAATATTTTAATGCTCTGACTATAAATTTCATTTTCTTTAAGCTTCAATACTTCTGTGGGCCTTCCCGCGACTGGCTCGGTGGCTGCTCCCCCCCCCGCTCCCCGGTGTGATTTGCAGTGTGTCACAGGCAGCGCTTGGGGTGGCTTTGCTCCACCGATGGGAGCGGAGGGCAGGGGAGGGGAGCGTAGCAGGAATTCGCTTTTCCTTAAGCTCAAACGATTCTTCAAAACTTGACAGGAATTGACATTTTTTTTTCTTCTTCCAAGCCATGATTTGTTGAGGGCTTGTTGTGCGTTTTATTAAAATGCTCTCGTGTAGTGCTTAAAAAGGCTGGCTTTACACAGCCCCAGCTCCCTTCTTTAATAAATGCAGCCTTGGCTTACAGTTTTTCCCTCTGATGTGTCAGCTGGGGGACTCGCTCTCCATCTCAAATACACCCAGACTGCTTAAATCATCCTTATTTCTCTTGGAGAGAGAGAGACTTTTTGCTCTCTGAAACTTTTCACACCCTAAGTTAATAAAACTTCTCCGCTGAAAGGGATGGATGTGACACTGTGCTGAAGATTTCATGGCCAAGCGCTGGATTATTGCTGCGGTGTAAAGGGCTCCCCAGCTCTGGTAAGCACATTGAATATCTTCTTAAAATATGAGGTTGAAATTCATTTGGCAGTGGCTGTCCCTGAAGGCTGCTGGAAGAGCTCAACCCATTTGTTGGTGTGGTGGAGTAGATCACCTCAGGGAAGTGCTTCCTAAGGAGCAGCACAGCTCAGGGCTGCCTCTGCATTGTCCAACACAGCCTGTCAGTGAGGAGTTGAGGAGAAGGAAGAGTTGCCCTGTGCCTCTGTTGAAGGCCACTCTGCTTGGGAGTGTGTTTTGAGGGCTACAAAGAAAGCTGGGCTTGAAGCCAAGGCAGAGTTACTCTCTGTATAAACCCGAGAGACCACGAGGGCAAAAATAGTGCTAGAAATTTTGACGGTGTTTGTAAAGAAGTCAATCAACTCTGTTATTAAGCATCAGATTGGCAGCTGATACGATGGATGACAAAGCAGCCTTGCACCACGCCAGGAGGGACCTGATAGGAAATTATCAGCAACATCTGGGATAACCATTTCCTCCAGGTTTGTAAACATTTAACCAAGGAAATGTTAGCAAACAGTCCTGAGCTGCCAGCCCGTGCTGGATCATCCCACAGCTCTCCACCCACCACAGCAGCAGAAGGAAGCAGGACTATATTTCTTGCCTTGATTTTTTTGGCACCCAGGCCAAGTCGGGGGTAGAGCTGGTGAGTGTTTAATTCAGTGCTTTCCACGTTGGATGTTAGTGGTGCAACTGAGCTATGATACAGGAGCCTAGAGAGCAGTAACACATTAAGGATTAGTTATTTTCCCATTAAACTGCTTTAGTCATGGTGAGTTTGTGGCCTTAAGTGGGTCACTGAATGTAACAGGCATTGATGGGAAATCCTAATCCTAACTGATCAGTGTGAGTGACAATAAGGGCCTATTGAATTCAGTGCGAATTTTGCTATGGATGTGTACAGACCAACACCCAGTGTCACCCTCTGTATTTACATGCACCGGGCTCTGCTGAATGCCCACCACAGTAACCAAATTAAGGCTGAAAGGACACAGCAAGGACAGCAGTGGTGGCACTGGCTGCAGTGGGCTGCTCAGCTCACCAGGAGTCAGTGCTTGTGGGTTCACCAACACCTTTCATGTCCTGGCAGGTCTGGCCCATCTGGGATGTAAAGTGGGAAGGTGTGAACTCTTTCAGTGCAGCTACAGTAAAGAGAGCAATCAGACTTTGCCGGGGACGGGCAGCAGGGAGCTGCCCAGCAGAGAGAAAGTGCCTTTATGGGTGCTATTCATCACGGTCTGAGTGTAGAGGCCAACAGATATGGAGATGTAAAGACAACATGCTGTAACAGGCAGGCTCCCCATGGCGCCAGTTGGGAAGGGATGGGAGCACCAGCCTCCTTCCTGTCTGACAAAGTCACTGTCCACGGCAAAGCAGGCACCAGGTTTCGCTCAATCCCCTTGGATGGCTGGGGACAGTGCCAGGCTCCTGGAGACAGAGGAGATCTTCAGAGAGAGACAGAGGAGAGAGAGGTGACGAGAGGCTCCACTTGCACCTGCCTGCAATTAATTAATTACGAATCCACTCATTAGCTCAGCCCCATGGCTCCCCCTCACTGCCAAGCCCCCAGCTGTCCAGAGAGCAAGTCATTATTTGAAAAGATTTCCCATTAAACCTGAAAGCAAAGGAATATTTCAAAGAAGGGGCAAGAGAGACAGTGAGGGTGCGTGCGCAATTGCAATCAGCTCTCGAGGACGTGCTGGAGTGTCTGGATCCCCATCTTGGAGCGGCCTGAGAATGGTGAAATCAATTTAATCATCCCGCTCAGACGCTGATTACTTTTGTGCCACATGAAACACCTCCATGACACCCCATACTCCAGCCTGTACTGGCAGTGGGCACTCATATGCACATAGGCACCCCTGGGTCCCACCACAGCTTGCTGGCTGCAGAGCAGCTCACCCAAATGCAATCCCAGCTCATGCTAAAAAATAATCCTGTGAAGATTTCAGTGTCCTGAAGTGGGTGTCTGCCTCCCCTTTGTGCCCAGGCAGCAGCTGCAGCCCCGCTCTCAGGCTTTTAACCCAGCCAGGGCACACATCTGCTTCACCACCCATTTTTCTATTACCTGTTTTCTGCTCCTTGCTTTAGCGGAGGCGCCTCTTTAACTGCTGTGATTTACCGGTGTTACGGCAGGACAGGTCTGACACTGATTGAGTCGCTTATCTACCGTCTCCGTCCTGCTCTCTGACAGCCTCTCCCCTAGGTATCAATCTGCACATCAGTTCTTTATTCCTGGGCGAGGGAAGAGCTGTCAAGGTTGCAGCTACACCGTCATCTTCATCTAAGCTGCCAGCTGTCCTTCGTTGCTTAAAGACCCTCTTTAACACACGTGTGCTTTGGAAGGGGGCCGCTGCCTTGGAGGTAAGGAGATGGCAGCAAAATTTCATTTGCTCTCAAAGTGTCTGCTGCTTGATGGATTTGCTCTCGTTTGTCAGGGTGCCTGTAAATAAACAAGTTTCCATGCTGTAGGTTCAACCCCACTGCTTCTCCAGCTGGCTCCCTGCAGCCCTGTGCTGGCTCCTGGGAACCTTGTGTGGGAAGAGCAGCCAGGTGCTGGGACCCATGCAAGATGCAAGGCTTCCTGTGGCCAGGGCCACCATCAGGGCAATGAGACAGAGCGGAAAGAGGGTGGAGAAGTGCGTGAAGCCAGGCTTGGCTTTGGGGGTTTCTGGGAGTCCCCACTGCTGAATGCCTTTTATGACCAACCCCCAAGGATGGAGCTGAAGCCGAACCACAGAGGACCATGACATCCTGGTCACAGCCCACTACCACAGAGCCATGGGACCAGGACAGGAATATGCTGGCACCCTGGTGAGGTGGCCAAGCTGGGACAGTCTGGAGGCTGGCTGGAAAGAGGGAGAGAGCTCAGGCTGCTCCTTTCGTGGTTCCTGTGTTGCTGCACTCAGAGACACCCCAGCCCCGTGTGCAGCCATTGTTCTTCCCCCAGCCCGTGTACTCCCTCCTGGCCACTGCTGCTCTATATGGTTGCACTGCAAAGCTTTGACTGCACCTTTCTGCTCATCACCAAGACGTTTTAGTCCTAAATAGTTTTTCTTAGCCTAAAACTGCACTCCTCTCTGGGATCGCTGGCAGCAGTGGGCAGTGGCACAGGATGGCAGGAAGGGACCTGTGTCTGACTTTGGGTTTGCACTCAGGTGCTGCTCCTGGGCCAGAGCAGCTCCCAGCCAGCCATGGCTCTGGGAAGAGAGGCCGTGTGTGAGTGGAGGGACACATGTGAGCACAGACTCTGTGGTAAACCCACATATCACCTCAGGGTGACAGGCAGCCCAGGGTGACCCAAAGGGACAGCAGTGTGCAGCAAAGGAGGGTGGCGGCCATGGCCCCCATGTGCCTCCAGCCATGCCTCGATTTCCCTGGGGTTTCTGGCCACCTATAGCACTCTCAGGTCAGCTCCCTTGTTGCTGCTCTTTCTTAAATAAAAAAGGCACTGGAACATAATCTCTACCATAATGTTTATTAAATAGTGATTTTAAAAGGTTTTCATACAAATCATATAAACACAGTTTGATTTTTTTGTTGGTGTTTTTTTGTTTGTTTGTTTGTTTTTTTACACCGAAGAATCACAGTAAAAGCTCTTTAAGTCCTTAAGTCCTGGCTCAGCCAGTGAATGGTCAAATACCTTGAACTGCAAACCATGGAGAAGTTCCATTTCTGCATATAATTTCTTAATATTTTAATTCCCATGCTCACCCCCAGCACCTTCCCACCAAATGAACTCACCAGCACTACAGCCCGCCTGTTAGCAACATATCCTCGCCATGGGAAGGGTGTGGAGGCTCATTCAGCAACAAGCCCATTTCAGCAAAGGCATTAACACTGATTTCTTTTTCTTTTTCTTTTTTTTTTTTTTTCCTTTTCTGAATTTCACAGAGGGAATTGCGATCAGAAAACCTAATCTATTTGCAGAGAAGGATGCAATGAATTGAACGAACTGATGACTTTTTTTCTCTTTCCCTGTTGAAGTTACAATCAAACACAGTTTTCTGTAGAACAGTAAAGCACCCAGCAGAGGTAAGTGAGGTATCGGCTTTGCAGCATTATTGGCCTGCTCCTGCCCAGCAAGCGCACGCGTGTGGGCCATGCCCTTTCTGGAAGGGGCAAGTGGGACACGCAGGGTGGATGCTTCGCTGGGCCCATGCCAAGTTAGTGCCAAGATCAGCAGTTCTTGCCTGCCCCAGATCAAGAGATATATTAACACGAGTCAGTCCCACGGAATAAGTCACATACACGACACATACAGAGAATTCACGTGCGTGTGCAAACACACTATTTCTGAATATATGTATATACGAACTCTTCTCTCTGTACGCCTACTAGACACCATAACGTCACCTTTTTAATTATATATTTTCACCTATTGTTTTCCTAAGAAGTCGACTTTTCTACGGTATGGTCCTTTTCCGTTCATCCTTCCCCTCTCCTGTGATTTGAAGGAGATAAAATCATCAAGCAGCAGCAATCTAGTTTTGAAATGGTCTGGTACATTTCCTCTTACTGCCTCTGTTTCTTTTGTACAGTAACGTAACACCTCTTGGAATGTGTCCACAAAGAATGCCAAAAGAAATAAGGTGATTTGAAAGGAGAATCTGAGATACATTTACTGTTGTTCCTGTTGGGCGCACAGCGTGAATTAAAAAAATGAAGGCCTTTGTGTGTCCACATCTCTATGTGTGCGTGTATGAAACCTGGATGTTTTGATGACATGGCTGCTGGTATCTGCTTCCCCAGTAACACGTACCTCTTGCTTATAGTGGAGAAGTCTTGGGTTTTTTCCTAAAAACTTACTTTCTGATGGAGCTCTTTGTGAAATATGAGACAAATGTTCCTATTCCCACTGCACTGAGGAGCAGCTGTGGCACTGTCCGTGCTCATCTCCTCTCCAGATGTTGCTTGTCTCTCCAAACACCTGGCCTCCTGCAGGATGTGTTTGCAGGGGCTGTGCAAACTGAGCTTCACAGCATATCTCACTTCTGGTGCTCTGCGGTTAGTGGGGAAAAAAAAAACAATCCACCCCCAACCCAAACTTTCTGCTAGGGAAAATGTAAAATCAGGACATGTCAGGTATTCCCAAAGAGCCCCTGGAAAAGCAAATCCAACGTGCTGGAAAGGTTTCTTGCTTATATATGTGTAAGCTGATAGGGACGATCCGTCTGTACTGAATTGCTAATGAAGGTGTTGGTTTGGGGCCCAGCATTTGATCTCTTTTTCTCTATTAAATTGTTTTCGTAACACTCCTCTCCCACAGCACAGTGGTAAGTGGAGAGGTATCAGCTGCCAGCCATTGTAGCCAGACCACTTGAAAGTAGAAGGACCAGTCTTCTTCAGCCAGGCACTACCCGGTAGGGAGTGGTGAAGAAAAATGTTTTGCTGGGGAAGGATGAAGGTCTCACTTGGTTGATACAGCACTGATCATCAGATGGAGGAAAAACACTTCTTCTAAGGCACTTGTTCAAAGTAAAACAAAACACAGCTCATAAATAAAACTTCAGATTTTGCTACTGATCAGGAGCAGCACAACTTTGCTCCCAGAGGGATACAGTGGCAGCCGTTTGGTCCCACGGTGCTGACGGCACCAGCTCGTGACCCCAGCTCCAGGGAGAAGGGGAGCACTGCGAAAGTTAGGGGGGCCTGTGGGCACCATGATGGGGCTCCCAGGGCTGTGGGCACGGCTCCAGTCTCCTTCCCTGTTCATTTTCCCTCCTTGGCACTTCGGAGAGGCCTCAATACTGTGCCTCAAGTCAAATCCCGAATGAAGCCCCCTTCCCAAAGCTGTAGCCTGAGTGCCAGCAGCCTGACAGGCTCTACCTTTTGTTTGCTGCAATTTTCTCATTATAGCAAAAAGAAAAAGGGCAGGATCAAGAGGGGTGGGAGATTCAAAGAAAGGCCTTCCTGATGAAGGCCTCAGCTGTTGCAATCCAAGATCTGGATTTAATAAATGGCTCTTATTCACAAATCACTTTAAGGCTCTTCAGCTTCTCTCAAAGAGGTGCTTCTACACATAAGATTTCCTTTCCGTTTTATTTCTTAATGATTTCAGAAAGCACTGTTGTTACTATCGACACTAAAGCCAGTATCCCACCTTTCCCCCCTACCAGGAGATGGAAAGTTGAAGTAACAACATGCTTCCATTTTCAGCACTGGAAACTGCAGCTTCCTGGACTTTGTGTGAGGTGCACAAATCCCTACAGCCAAAGCAATATCTGGATGGGGTCTAAAGTGGACAGTCTCCGTGTGCGTGCGTGTGTGTGTTTGTGTGTATGCTATTTCTAAAGACAGAGGGGCTGAAGAGATCCCTCAGCCTTCACATCAACTCACCATAAAAAGGAGGTGGGAAATAATGATCAACATTTAGTTTCTCACATCCAAAAGGTAAACCAGTCTCCCTTGCCATGCCCAAGCCACTGGAATCAGCAGAAAATGAAGATGAACCAACAAACAAGGGTCTCTGTCCCCCTTGCCCGGCACAGTCCAGTTTGTGGGAAAGCCCGCTCAGTCCCGGCGGAGCATGACCCACCAGCAGGACCTGGTGGCAGGAGCAGCGCCTCCCCTCGCTCCTCCTGCACCCCTCATTCCCTGCTATGGCATTCAGTTCCCATAGAAAACGGCAAAAAATGTACCCCCCTGCTAGCCCACCTCACTAGCTGCAATGCCAAAGGTGATCCTCAGGGCACCCGTCAGGCCTCTGAACAGCACTTCTGGTGGTTCATCTTGACCTTGTGCTTGATGCCATCGTACAGCTCAAAGTTGTAGTTCTCCAGTGTGGTGGAGCTCCGTGAGGACAGCCCAGCATATGAGCATGTGCAGTAGAGGAGCAGACCAGCACAGATGGCCCCAAGGAGGACGCCGAGGGAGCTCATTGCTATGATGGTCACCAGGATGGGATCCAGGGTGTAGAGCCAGCTTTTTTCTTTGTCCAGCTTTGGGGTTCCTGGAGAGTTAGTAGAGAACAGTGTGTCGTTCCTATCCGATCCAAAGTAATCTGCAGTGGAATGGGCACTTATTATCCAGAGATCACTGTTTTTCCCCCCAGCTTTATGCATTTCTTACTTGGAGTTGTGATGACCTTGCAAGAGATACACAACAAAATATCTTACATGATATACCCATGGCCCTACCATGGGTATATCTCAGGAGGATTCGCTAACCCATCTAGAAGTAATGTGAAGCACCAAGCTACCATGGAAAATAGGCGCCCTAATTCACTTTTACATCCCAGGCTACGTAAATAGCATACTAGCATTTTACACACACTGAAACTCTGGCCCTTCAAGTGCCATTGGGTTCAAAACTATGGAAACAATTTGTCACAGCTCTCAGACTTAATTTTCTCCATTTACAAGTCAAAATGCCATGCAAGTAGCAATTAACGCTTGAAAGATCAGTTCCACCTCTCCTAACACAAATACAATATATTGACTTTGCAAGGTTGCTGGATGTTGAAAAACGAAAACAAGAAAAGAAAACCAATGTTTTTGTCCAGACACTAAGCCACCACCAGTGTAAGTTTGCTATACCTCTCTCCAACATTTTTGAAAGGTCATGGAGAATAGGAGAATTTTCTGAGGACTGGAGGAAAGCCAATGTCACTCCAGTCTTCAAAAAGGGCAAAAAGGAAGACCTTGGAAATTACAGACCAGTAAGCCTCACTTCCATCCCTGGAAAGGTGATGGAGGAGCTCATTCTGGAGATCATCTCTAAGCACATGGAAGCAAAGAAGGTTATCAAGAGTAGCGAGCATGGATTTACTAAAGGGAAGTTATGTTGGACTAATCTGATAGCCTTGTCTGATTGTGTGACAGAATGGGTAGTTGCAGGGAGAGCAGTGGATGTTGTCTACCTTGACTTCAGCAAGGCTTTTGACACTGTCTCCCATAACATCCTCGTGGGAAAGCTCAGGAAGTGTGGGTTAGAAGAGGGGATGGTGAGTTGGGTTGAGAACTGGCTAAACAGTAGAGCTCTGAGGGTCGTGATCAATGGTGCAGAGTCCAGCTGGTGACCGGTAGCTAGTGGTGTTCCCCAGGGACCAGTACTGGGTCTGGTCTTATTCAACATCTTCGTCAATGACCTGGATGAAGGGTACCCTCAGCAAGTCTGCTGATGATACAGAACTGTGAGGAGTGGCTGATATACTGGAAGGCTGTGCTGCCATCCAGTGAGATCTGGATAGACTGGAGAGCTGGGCAAAGGCAAACCTACTGAAGTTCAACAAGGGCAAGTGTAGAGTCCTGCATCTGGTGAGGAACACCACCACACACCAGTACAGCTCAGAGGTTGAGCTGCTGGAAAGCAGCTCCACAGTAAAGGACCTTGGAGTCCTGGTGGACAATCAGTTATCCATGGGACAGCAATGTGCCCTTGGGGCCAAGGAGGCCAATGGTGTCTTGGGGTGCATAAAGAAGAGTGTGTCCAGCAGGTCAAGGGAGATCCTCCTCCCCCTCTACTTTGCACTAGTGAGACCCCATTTGGAGTATTGTGCCCAGTTCTGGGCTCCCCAGTTCATGAGGGATGGGGAAATACTAGAGAGAGTCCAATGGAGACCTACAAGGATGATTAAGGGACCGGGACATCTCTCTTAAGAGAAAAGGCTGAGAGACCTGTGGCTGTTTAGCGTGGAAAAGAGAAGACTGAGAGGGGATTTTATTAATGTTTACAAACATCTGAAGGGTGGGTGTCAAGTAGAAGGGGCCAGTCTCTTTTCAGTGGTGCCTTGTGATAGGATGAGAGATAATGGTCACAAACTGTAACACACCAAGTTTCACCTCAACATGAGGAAAAACTTCTTTATTGTGAGGGTGCTGCAGCACTGGAACAGCCTGCTCAGAGTGGTTGTGGAGTCTCCTTCTCTAGACTTTCCAGTGTGCCTGGATATGTTCCTGTGTGGCCTGCCCTGAGTGATCCTGCTCTTGTAGGGGGGTTGGACTCTATGATATCCAGAGGTCCCTTCCAACCTCTATCATCCTATGATTCTGTGATTCTCAAGTGTGTTCTAGCTCCTAACCCCTACTAAAGCTGAGGTTCATGAGTAATTGTAGCATCTGATACTGAAACACAAGCTCCCCCAGATAAATTGTCCATGTGGCATTTGGGTACCAACCTGAATCATCGTTGTCTTCAAAGTCTTGCTCAGAGATCGGAAAGTCATCCTCCATTCTTGGGAAGTTCACTAGAACAACAAAATGCGAAGCACTGTTTGTTTAAAGAGGCTTTTTGGGGGCACTATTGCCACTGGTCACTGGATTGCGAGACCAGTCAGGAGAAAGCAATAGTTAAACTACTGCAAGGCCCTTTCTCATGGAAGAAGGAAGAACTCTTCCTCTTCTTCCTTTGGCCAAACTCAATGAAGACTCTTGCCCACTTGAGAGAACAGGATCTTCCCACTACATCATATCTCAATGATCACCAAATGACCAGCTTTTAAGAAGAGAGCCACCAAAAAGCAAAGAAACCAGATAACTTGAATAGCACTAAAATATTGTCATTGGAGCCTGCATAATGGCCATAATTCACTATTAACATGCTCATGGGTATTATCCTTACAACTCTGAATAGGATCTTAGTGTCTATCATTACTTGCTGCTAATGCTAGATCCATTTAGCACACTCTGCTTTTCAACTTTTCCCATTCGTCTTACTGGACACAGAGCTTCAATGACCCAGTTTCTCTTTGAGTTCCAGTTAAATTCACAGCAATTTGAGGAAGTCATGTATCATCATTATATGTTTTAATGCAAAAGCTGTTTGAAATGGGGAGAGCGGCAAATGGGTGTCCATATCTAGGCACTTATGTTAACATTTCTCTGATCCAAATTCCTTTTAGTGGTGACATTTCTTTTTATTGTTCAGCACAGGTCAAGCACTAGTAACCAAATGCACATGCTGTAATCTGAGCAGAAGTTATTTTCCTGTGCAGTCTTCCCAGCATTATCTCTACATATAGTTTCTATGGCCCTTTTTCAGTTTTCCAAAAGGAAATGCCCTTTCATTTCAATCTGCTTAGATTTTTTTCAAGGCCGACTGTAACTTGGGGTTCTCAACTGAGAAGGCATCTTGAAATGATCAAGAATGCAAAAAAAATCAGGGACTACTAGAAAGCGGTAGAAGTCACACCCTTGAAAAAGTTCTGGTTGAAAACCAAGGCTACTTTGCATCATGTGCTAAAACAGAATAAGAGTTTAAAGAGGTGACTTATAAACAACCAAAACCAAAGAAAGTAACTTGTGCTGAAAAAGCCACAGGCAAAGAAATTATTCAAAACCTTATAAAAGAATATTTGTGCAGAGATTTAGTACTTGAAAAGACTGCCCGAATTGTGAAATCCATTTTTTTGCTATCTCAGACAATGGTATCAGGCAATCCCTGACAGCAACATTTCAAGGTTCATTTCCAGAGCAGGGGGCTCTGCTGAACACCATGCTGTCCCAATGCCACCTTACACCTAGCTGCAATGATCCTCTGTGCTAGTACTAATGATACACTCCCAAATACCCATTCTTTGGACAGAATTGTCTTTTGCCCTCTGCACTCAAAGGATTAAGGGATTTCTTTGAATCTTCAAGCAAACCTGGCAACGGGAACACACAGAACCCACCACTTGCCCCTCCTGACAAAGAGCTCTGTGTCTAGTGAGCCAGGTAATTAAGCTGACTTGAGGCTGCTGGTAGCTTGTTGAAGAAACATAGGTGCACACTGTCTTCTGTAAATCCTCACTTTAGCAGTGAGTTCACATGATTTCTCAACACTTCCAGAACTGACAGGCCCAGATGGCAACATCTCAGGGCTGGGAGAACTGCCTGAGGGCCTCTTGCAAACATTTAGAGCCGAACATGTGGAAAAATAACTTGCAAAGCAGTTCACATGCAGAGACGTCTGCTTTGCTAGTCCTCTGTCTGAAGACAAGAAGTAAAATTTGCCATCTGTGTCACCAACACCACCCTACAGAAACTGTACGTGGCTCAGACACGAGCAAAGTTTGAAATCGGACCATGGTCTACTCAAGGACCCTATGTGTAGGGAAAAGCTGTTGGAAGTCTTTTGCCTTTCCATATTCTAGCTCCCCTAAATTTTGTGTGTGAGAAGGAGATAGCAATTTGGTGCTTTTTTTATTTCCCAGGGTAGCCTTGAGGGAAAATCCAGAAAAAGCAAAGTATTGGTTAATCAACACTTTCAAAAGAACACCAGTTCTTTCAGCCTGAAAGGAAGGAGCGCTGGGAAGACTTGAAAAGAGAGAACACTTGTACAAAAAGCCAGCCCCAAATCAATTTACTTTTCTAGCAGTTCTGTCAATTCCCCATGCTAATATGGCTTCCAGTCCTGCTTAAATGATATCTTCCTCCTCACCCAGTCTCCTTTCTCCTCAGGCCCATGGTGGGTCCTCACTCTTCTGTTGTTCACATGCTATTTCATTGTTATCAGATTGTACATTGTCACACAGGGTTCTATGCCAGCTTTGCAAAAATATAACTCATAATTTCTTTTTTGATACTGGGGTTTCTTGAGTCATTAACAAAATCAGCTCAAAATCAGTGGCTGTTTGTGGGATTTGAAGATGGTGGTCTCAGTTCAGTTCCTAGTGGAGGTGATCTCCTGCCACAGAAACTAGCCTGCTATTTGTCATCAGTTAGGCTCCTTTGTGACAACTCTCAGCAATATTGTCACAAGTGGAGCAGGCCACGGAAAGTGACCCCCTTGGAAAGTGGTCCCCAGAAAAGCCCTGCAAGCTGCTGGGCAGAATGGGAGAAACGTGCATTGCCCTGTGCTGTGGAGAGCTGCTTCCTTACCAGGCAGCTTTCAGGCACAATTCACTTTGCATTTTAAAAGGAAAAAAATAATATATACTGGAGAAGGATAGGCAAGAAAGTTTGGGTGGACTGTATTTAAATATGAAGAATACTTTCTGCTCAGTGAAAGGCCCTTTTTAAAAAATGTGTCCTAAATGATTGCTGTGAAAACCTAGACAGTCATGCCCAAAAGATGATGTAAGTGATGCTGTTGGAAATGGCTGGATGCTGGGAAAAGGCTGTTATCAGTTGGATCTGAGAGCACCACCAGCTAAAAGGCTAATTTATGGGACCTGAAAAAAGAAAGATGAGATTCTAATCAAAGACAAGGAGCGACTTAAGTACCATATTCGTATGAACTCACATGGAGAGAGATCAGGAGAGAATTAGTATTCCAGAGATTAAGGAGCTTTAATGTACATCTGTTTTAAAATAGTAGTGGCGTGCCAGGGATTGGGCCAGGGAAGGTGTGGGAGGGGGAGGCACAAGAGAAGACAATGTTCTCTGGTGTCCCACCACAGACATACATGTGCACTTGCAGGAAAGCTCTGCAAACCCACCCAAGACAGCTCACCTCTGCAAAGCTGAGGCCAGCACATCATGTGGTCTGGTATATACTTCCTGCCATCACGTGTGCTCAACACCAGCCTGTCTATACAGGTTTACCTTCACACCAAGAGGAGCTATTGCTTTGGAGAGGACACCCAGTCCCTGTTACTAGAACCTAGACACATTACTCCAAGGCAAATAACCACCACTGAGAAAAAAAGATACTGTTTCTTTCTAGATTGACTTTGTCTGGTTTAAGTCTGGTCACTGAGTGCTGCCTCATGTCATGTCCCTCCATCTCACGGCAGAGCTCTATTGCTACGTATCTGTCTACACATAGTGTCACCTTTTAAGGTCAGGGCAGCCCCTCAGACCTGTAACAGATGCTCTCTGTTAACCTCCCTCCCTCCCCAAAGGGGAAGAGAAAGGGAATAAGGGAGAGAGACTTAGCAATTAGAAAAGGAAATTAGAATAGCTTTAATGAAAATGAAAAAAAAAAAAAAAGGAATATATACAAATATATACAAAACCAGTATTGACCCCAACCCCCCCTGATGGTAATTACATCACCATCACCACTGATGCTGTGGCGCAGGCACTGGGAGGTCCCAGACTGGGCCCCGCAGCAGACAGAAGCTGTGTCCAGGAGCTGGATTCTGGTACTGGATTCAGGAACACACCGATAGGCATCGAAGGCAGAACAGACAGAGACCGCCTCAGATGCTCTGAGGAAGGAACTGAAAGAGGACCTGAGCCAAGCCGAGCAAAGTGGGCCAAGAGGGGAGAAGAGCCACAGATCTTTCAGATCCCTCAGTCTCATACTGAATATGACGTCTATGGGCTGGAATCCCTCGTTGGTCAGTTTGGGGTCACCTGTCCTGTCCGCTTCTCCCTGCAGGTGCAGCCTTTCACTTTTCTGCACCCCTCAAATGTGGTACACAAGATCCAGCAGTGGCCTTGGTCTGCATATCAATCCTTGGCAGTAACTCTAAACATGAGGTGTTATCACTGCTAGAAGCAGACACTGTCTGTGAGAAACAGGCTGCTGACTTCAGAAAGTACAGTTAGTTAGAAGAATGGAGCTGAAAAGTAAAATTACAGAACTAATTCTGTTCTCACTCAAACCAGGACACTAATGAAAGCACATGTTTGAGAAAGACAGTTGTTCTTTACTGAAAAATGCTGTTGAGTTTGTATTTTATTACTGGGATTGCAACAATAATTACCAGTGTGGTAGGAATGAATAAAAGCTAGGGGATGGAAATTTCCAGATTGGAAGGCAAACACAGAGAAGGGAGGTCCCAGACGAAGAAGCACTAATGGGAGGAGGATAATTAGAGTTAAAAGATTGGGATGGTGGGGGTGGGTTACTGTCATATGTAATCTCATGAGATTTTGTTTGATTCTTAGGTACAAAATGCTTGTGAAGGGACCAAATCTCTCAGACAACACCAAAGATGTATGTGCAAGATTTCTTCAGACCTACAACAGCAGCAAGAAAGAATGGCAGTTGGGTAAAACCAAGGTACTTCCTCAGTCTGCAGCAGGATATGGTTTTGTTCTAGTGCAAGAGGATGCGATTGCATCTGGTGAGATTCAAGACAGTAGAAAGGGCAAAGTAGTGGTGACCCTTTCAATACCGTTAAATACACTGGACTGACAATTGACCTGTAGCATCTTAAATATTTCCCATATTTTGTACCTGGAGATGTAGAAGGCTTTCTGATTGATCTAAATGCCTCCTCATTGACCAACCAACATTGATTTTGTTGCGTCTGATCCGAATTAAGGAGAGCAAGCATGGGTCTCATTGTATGCAATTACAATGTGTGCCATTAACTTTTGCCTCTTGTGCCAGGTATTTTGCTTTGCTTGGCTAACTAAAATTCTTGCAGAAGGCAGTGAGCTGCTGCTTGGTATATATCTAAACTGTGAATAGGTAGCTAGATCATCAGATGTGTGACAGCTTTCTGCTGTGGAAGCTCAGCTGATGGTTTGTGCAGTTAGCCCAGATGCTAGCATACATTTTCTAGGAAAAGGTATCCAAATGCTTCTCCCCATTTACATAATTCAGATTTTGCTTCTGTTTTGGTGGATGTTTAACACTTCTGTCTTGCCTGGTATAGTTTGGATTTTGCAGGGTTGGTGGTGATGTTTTTTTTTCTGTTCAGGCATCCAGCTGGAAATGTACCATTACCTTTCATTTAATGGGGAAGGAGGGTGTTTCAGTCTGGTTTTTTTTCAAGCTTTGAGACAGCTTCACACAGAAATAGATGTGAGTGTTGTGAAGTATATTGCCATAGAAATCTGGGAATGGAAAACTGTCTCTAACTTTCCACATACTCCAGTAAATTATTCAAAGAATATTCCAAGATGGATGGTGTCCAGTGCCAACAGTATTTCTAAGTGATGGGTATGCAGTCCATATCCAGAGCATATGGTGGCCCACCAAGGCAACTTTTCATGCATATTTTGCCCCAAGCCTTCAAAAAAGTAGTTCAGAGTATTTCCATGGTCAAAATGGAAAGGGAAGTGATTCTCGTGAATGTTTACATTTAATTTGTCCAAGGGATCAGATAATGGTATTCGTTGCTTAGAGCAATAATTTCTTCGTAAGTGGATAGACTATAATGTTTCTTAGAGTGCAAGATCTCTCTCCCCTTCTTAGAGTAGCGGTGGTAGCCCAGTTGGTAGTCTGGGCTGTGAACTCTGTGAAATCCAAGGAAACTTCTGGCCATTGCTGTGGGAAGGAGATGCATTAACCTGAAGTTTCTAAGGCCTTCCTTCACAAGCCTCCACTGGTGTTCACAAAAGAAGGCTTTATCACTTAGCTGTATTTCACTCTATGATTAAAGTGTTCCCCATATTTGATTTGGGAATCTGGTGTCTCTTCACTGGTCCCTGCAAACCAGGAACCATTTTAGTCATTTTTGTCCCTAGATAGCCCACACTGCTTGGGTGGCTGCCAGTGTCACAGCATATTAGTGCTACAGCCTGTTTGGAGTGTGTGTGTGTGTGTTGCAGAGCTGCTTGTGTCTGGGAAGCTTTAGAAAGAGGTGGTTAGAGCTGGTAAACATGGAGCTTGAACCTTCTTCGTAGCATGACAAGAGATGTAAGATTGCTGGGCTACAGCAAGAGCAGCAGGGAAATACGAGTGAGGACCAAACTTGCATGCACATATTCATATCTTAGAGTATAAAAGGCTGTAAGCTATATAATGAGTCCAGAGACTATAACAGACTGATGAGAAGCAGGAAATCCAGGCTTCTTGGAGACCCTGGCAGCAGTAGGATCCCTTTTCTCTTTGGTCCCGGCTGTGCATCCTGAAGGACTGAGTCAGTTTGTCTGTTTCCACTCGCTCCTTCACCTGCACAAGCAAATTCTTTTGCAAAATCAATATAGGTAGTAAATTGTGGCAAATAAAATGTGTTTGTATTTTGCCAAAACACTGGATGTACTCCAGTGTAATTTTTTTGAACTGTTGTGTCCTATAAAACTAAAACTTGCTTAAAGAGCTATAGGTGGTATGTTGGTAAGCAGCAGTCTCTCTGCTAGGGCACTGGTTGCTGTCGAGTCTGAATGTTGTGGGAAGAAAGAAATCATTAAGAATGGCAGTTCTTGTTTCTCTTTATTTATGACTGAGAAAGAAAACAGAAAGGAGTTGGGAGGCAGTTGAGCCATCTTGTTTGGTCGTAGAAGTTATTTTATATTCAGCATGGCTTGGATTAGAGATGTCTGTCCTGGTAGAGGGGAGCAGTTTTATTTATTCTAAAGAATATATCATTCCAAGGCTGCCCGGGCCTGTTCCACCCTTTCTGCCATGCTGAATGGCTGGCCAGCCCTTGGCTACTCCAAGGTGCTGTCGCCATTGCCCTGACATTTCATTCTTCAGATAAGCTGCTTGACATTCTTTCCCATGCTTGGATGGTGGCAAAGCCATTTCATTGCTCCCTTGGAGAACCCTCCTGCAGCTCTACTTTGTGACAGACAATTTCTGCAGAAGGCCTGTCCCTACAGAAGCAGATGCCAAGGTGAGGCTGTGCAGAGCAGTAGTGCTTCCTGGTAGTTCCTTCCTTGCTGCCTGTATCCAGCTGTTGTGCCTCAGTTGTGGATTACTTACTGCATTCATATTTGGGCTGGTGCTAAGTAATACAGGCCTGGAATACTTGGGTTGATAAAGACAAGAACCCTAATTTTTCCAGAGGCTTTCAGGCAAGGATGAAGTGAAGCTGCCAGCTAAGGGGCACAGAGGGTAGGTCATTGTCCTGGAGAAGAAGTCCCCTGTGTGCCCTTTGCTGCCACTTTTGCTGTTACAGGTGCAGCTCTGGGTTACCCAAGTAGGGATTCCCAGAAGTAACCTTGGCTTATGGAGTCAGGAGTAGCTACTGAAAAAGGTGTGACAGGAAAATGGGGATGTAACCTAGGAAGAAGTATAAAGGGTGGGTGAAGAGCAAGGCTTATAGAAGGGGGAATACTTCCTGCAAAATGAATGGAAGGATAATTATATCCCTAACAATTGTTTGGAGAAGGAAGGAAAAGACCCTGTGAATTAGTGCAGGGGATTGTGAAGCTTGGGAAAGGAAATGGAGGAGGAAGGGCAGGATGATCTTTGTGTTTTTCATTAAGAATAGAGCAGCTGCTATGCTGGCAATTGTCAAATTAATGTTTATAAAAGGTATTAATATATATAAGGCAGGTTCTATCCGGTGCCATGGCAGAGATGAGGGCTTGGATGCAAACAAGCAGCGTGATGATGGAAGAGCTTGTGCTAAGGTGCCTTTGTCTTCACTGGGGATATGCTGGGATGTGCACAGCAGCTTCTGTGCCCCTTTCCTCAGTGCACCTGGACCGTCTGCCATACTTGCCCACACCCACAATACAGATTTCCTTTGGCTGTTTAACACAGTCATCCTTGCCGTTTGAAAGCGTTCCTTTCCACGTTTCAAGCTGCTGTTCTGCAGGCCCTGTTTGAAGGAAGAGGTTTCTGTAGATTATTTGGCATCCAGGTCATAGTGACCCACTTCCTGCTTTCCCAGTGTTGTCCCCAAGAATCATATGATCCCACTTATGGACACATGGGTGCACACGCAGCCACATTTGTGTCTGCAGATCTACATGTAACTGTTAACACATTCACTGTTGTACTGATGCACACAGGCATTGAGGAACACTGTGGTGCTGCACTGTGGTTTAAAACTTCACCAGTGTCTAATATGAGTAGATATGACAGAAGGAACCTTGTACGTTTTGTTCAATCATTCCTTCCTCAGAGAAAGTGATCTCATGTTTTCAGAAAGTGACTATGACTTATGCCAAAGAAAGGGCCACCTTACAAGTTATTTCCACAAGGCATCAAACATATTTCTGGATTTGAATACATTTTACTTTTCCTTGTCATCTATGGGAATCTAAAAAGAAACCCTCAAAATGCCAATAGCTTATAACTAGATATTTTTATGATATTTAAGATTAACCTCTTGCTCTCAAGCATATACAGAAAACCTTATGGAATTAGAGTTGGATCTTGTTGAACTCTGCATGCCCTGAAGTTAGGCTTTTCCCCCCTCCTTACTGCCACAGCAAAGTCTGTGCCTGCTAGGGAAATACTGACTGACTGACTATTTTTGCAATTTGATTAAGATAACGGACTGAGACAGTGTTTTGCTGGTTGCATTCTTGAAATGGGTGACTGCTGCTTGCTTCTGGAATGTAATGGAAAGAGCAATCCCTGCCTCAAAGAAGTTTTTAAAAGATTGTGAAGTTGACAGAGGGAGTGGGTGTACAACTTGCAGGGAAAGATGCCAGCTTCATGGTTGGCAGTACTTTGATAATGAACTTTCTTTTAAGGCTACCCACAGTTACTTAGTCATTACAAACCAGCTCATTTCTTAAGGCCATCTTAATGGCAGTGGCTTGCTAGGATAAATTCAAGTCCAGGAAAGCCACTGGCTATGGGTACTAACCCAGGGACAAGTTTCGGTACATGGTGGTCATTGCGGGGGGCGGGGGGAAGAGCCTAAATAAGTGATGAGGCCAAAACCAGTGATGGAACAGAAGGTATACAGAGACATATGGGGAGGCAAGTTTGTGCAGAACATTGGACTGACTGTTGCAATCTCTGAACATCCCTCTAGCTTCTCAGCACAGCCTCATGGATCTAATAAATTTGTAAGGACTTTTTACTGATTACTGTAGTTGTGCAGATTGATAAGTGTCAGCTCACAGCCTGCGTTCACGGCAGTGCTTTAACAAGCAGGGCAGCACTCATGAGTGTCGTCAGTCCTGCTGCTGGCCCTGGCAGTGATTTAGCCAGTGTCAGGCAGCAGGTTGTAGGAGCATGGCCATATGGCAGTTGCTGCTGTGACTGCCACTTGTATGGACATACCTTAGCCAACTTATTCTGGGCTGGGTACTGCTACAGTGTACCCACAGTGCTGTGGAGCTCCTTGAAGGCTGCAGTTGGTCTCAAAAAGCAAAGCATTTTAGTTCAGCAATTTGTGCTGAACCCTATGCTAACGTAATGCCAGCTAGCTGATTGAAAGCAGCTCAGGCATGTCAGCACAATTCCTGTAAACTTGCCCTTATCTTGCTTGTATCTCAGTCCTTTTGTCTCCAAGATAGCACCGTCATCCCTCACACAAGCATTTATCGCTGGGCTGAGAGGTTTGAAATACAGGTGATGGAAGATACCTGGAAATTAAAATACTGGACACTGAAGTGCAACCAGTGATACTTGGAGACCTCTCCCATCGGGGCTCTGCCCCAGCTAACGCTGCTGCACTGCTGAACCTCCTCAGCACGGAAGCATCCCCACCTTAGAGTTTCTGGAGGCTGGTGGAGGGGCTGCAGCTCTGGTGCACTGAGGGTGCTCTCAGCTTTGCACCTCCACAGGGCTTTTAGCTTTCCAACAGTCTTCCATTACTAGGATTGCAGTTAAGATTGCTTCCTGGAGGCTAGAAATCTGAATGTCCCTCCCTTGCCTTGAAAGGCGGAGGAGTTTCTTTGCCAAATATTTAATCGCCCGAGTAGGTGGTGTCAGTGCCTGCTGCAGGGAGGTGCTGGATTGTGCAAGGAAAGCTGTCAGCTGGGAAAGAGTTAATCACAGCCGCAAGCACAGGCTCTCCTCCTCCCTCCTGTTTCCCTCCTTCCTCTGCTCCCTCCCTCTCCCTCTCTTTTAAGTCTTGACCACAGAGTGAAGGAGGCGGGGGTTGGGCTCAGAGTTTGGCTCCTGCCGCTGCAAAACTTTTCGCTGGTGCCCCGGGCCCGGGCCCGGCGGGCGAGGCGCCGAGGCGGGCGCCGGGCGCCGGCAGCAGCGGCCGCCAGAGGCGGAGCGCGCCCTGCGCTGGTCACCGGGGATGAAATCTCCCGGCTCTCCCGGGGACTGACTTCTTTCCTCTCTTTGTGTTTATTGAAACTCCTCCCCGTGGCGTCAGGTTTTCCTGAAGGAAGCTCTTGAGCAGAAGCTGGAGAAGGATCGGGAAGAGGAGTTGAGGAAAGCAGCTATAGTCATCCGGGCCCACGTCTTGGGCTACATGGCAAGGTCAGTGCTGGGGGCTGCCCCACCATCCCTGTGCTTGCGTGCCTGGGTTGCCCCGACTCCCTGCTTTGCTCTCTAGTCCCCTCGCATCCCTCCCTTCTTGCCCTCCTGTATTCTAAGGAAGAGTTGCAGTATCTGCCCTCCCTGCTGCTGCTGCTGAAACCTCTGCACCTTTGCCACTCTTCTGCGATTCTGTGCACGCTTGCACCCTCCCTCAGCGATGCTCAGCAAGCTTCTGCAGGGACCTCTGTACCCATTGCTTGCCTCTGAGGACGCCTTTTCCTTGCCTTCAGGCATCACCTACACTTTGGGTCCCCTCCTTTTCCTTATGCCTGTCAACTCTGTTTTCTGCTGCCCCTGCAAATCGCTTCTTCCTCACTTGCGGCTCTGCCTCTGCTCACCCTCTTTCCTCGCCCTGCCTGTTTGTCTCGTGATCTGTCTCCTTTTAATTAACTCTTCAGAATTGATTTTTGGCCAGCGTTGCTCCAGTAATCTCCTCTTGCCGCTCCCTTTTGCACCTGACCAGAGGAGGGTTGGGAGAACCAACTGCAGACAAACCACCCCTCCTCTGCCCCTCGCAGTCAGTGTAACAGCTGACTCCTTAATGGCTGTGGCATGCACACTTAATCCCAGTAAGATGCTCTTTCCTGGCTGGTCTCGGCTCCAGACACCTGTCAGTCAGGGGTGTGAGCGAGGTGAAATCTCTCACCAGCAGAGCTGTTCCAGCAGACACTCTTCTTAGAGTTCCAGTTACACCAGGTAGCTCATTTTGCTTTGGGAAATGCGTGCAAGGGTTGTAGTCTGCCTTGCCAATGTGTCATATCAGCAAAATACACATTTGATCTCAGGGGCTTTTATTCATTTATTTATTTCCCTCTAGGAAGACAAATGAGCTAGCTCCATTGTTTGTACATGAGATTGCAAGTTCTTTGTGTCAGGGCCTCTGCTCTAGTTTACTTTGTGTCTAGCATTTAGAGAGAGGGCTAGGGATTAGCACAGGAAAATTGATTTTTCTGGGAAACATCACTGCAGGCAAAGAGGATTACTGCTTTTCTGAGTTCCTGGGAGGGTAGCTGCTGCTGTGGAGGGCTGTGGTGGAGACAGCGTTGCAGCAGTGTGCCTCCTGGCTAGAAATCTTGTGGTCCTCTGGTCTCCACAGATCTGAATTTCTTATCCCAGATGTTGCTCTTCTGGGTCACGTCTTTAGAACAAGCTGTGCTTCTGCAGCCAGAGTGAAAATCCTCACAAGCGCCTGGAGCTAACAGAACTTTGCAGGGGGCTGGGAGAGAGGAAAGAGTGAGGGGAGGGAGACTGGAAAACTGTTCTGTCAAGAGTTTCCAGTTGCACTGCACCTGTATTGGAGAAGGTCCAGCAAGAGAGAGTTCATCTGGGCAAGTAGGAATGATCTGTGCAGAGTTGGGCTGGGATCAGGAATACTGGTGTGTGCTGCCTTAAACTTGATACTATTTCTGTTAGTTTTGCAAGGATAAGTGTATTTAAATTAAATTGGTTGGCAAAGGAGGGTACATATACGACAGGAAGGATTTTACTGGTTTCTCCCCCTTAGTGAATGTGTTCTGTGAGCATGGAGAACCAGACCTAAGGGTGAGAACATTTTCTTTGCACTCATTCCCTGGAAGCCGAGTATCTCTGACTGACCACTAAAATGTGAGACAAAAAATCCAAGTCCATTCAAATGACCTTATTTTTTGTAGCTAATCTGTGGAACTCTGAGGTGCAGGTAACAGCTTCACCAGCTAAAATACACGTAACTGTTCCCAGGCTTGCAGGATCCATGTACAAATTTGGCTGTCTCTGGATTCTGCAGGACCTTATTGCTCAGGGGAAGAAGACTGTACGAAATTACTCCGTAGCCCTGGGTTCTCTAGTCTTTTGAGGCATAACTGCTAACTACAGCTCATCAACAGAGTAATTAACTAAGTTCCAAATGCAGCACTGGAGCCTTGCAGCCACTTCGCCTTCTCCTGAGTTATATGGTCAGGATGTCTTCCAACTCCTTGGGATGAGCTGCAGGTTGAATTTCTTTGGCCAGTGCAAGAGGGTGTGTGAAAAGACTGAACATGAGGAATGAAATTCATGGCCTGTGTGCAGCAATTCCAGCTGAAGGGCGTCTGCAAGCTTGGCTGCAGTCATGAGGAATGAGCGGGCACTTCAGCCTGGCAGATTAGCAGGCAGAGCTGGTCTGTAGCTGGGCAGGGCTTGGCACATGTTGAACTTAAGAGAGTTTCTGGCAGATGCATTTTGTAAAAGTCAGAGTGCCCTTTTTGATGCACTTATATCTGCCTTGGCAGAGGGTGCCCGTGCAGCTGTTCACACCCCATGTGCAGGATGGAGGGAGCAGGGGTGAGGGGACTGCAGCCCAGGAGCAATTCGTCTAAAACCTCCCACTTCTTATCACCTCTTCCCTTTCCTCTTCTTTTCTCTGTGCTTCCTCCCTTTGACTTAATACTTACAGAAAAGAGCATGACCTCTGCACGCTGCTGCTATTAGCATCCCTCTCCTGATTTTCTTGACTAGGCTGATATACCTGATGTGCAGGGGAGTGGCAAGCTGTCAGCATGAGTCCCTGTTGCCATTTGAAGGGGGGCTTGATTGCCAGAAAGAAGATCTTGAGGTGTGTCTCTTCCTCAGGGGATTGCAGAATTGGGAAGGATATGCAAGGATACTGTGCTATTTCCAGTGTGCTTTCTAGGACTGTAAATCCTCACAGGATTTTCTGGCCCAAGATCCTGTTTAAGAGCCCCATAGAATTTCCCTCTGCAGAGTCTCGTTTGGGATAAAGAGAGGTTTGATTTGAATAGTACCAATGATCATTTCCCTACAGCAAGATATTAAGGTATCTAAATATATTCAATCACTTTAAAAAAATGTCTGCTTATTTCTGGTCTGAACAGATATCAGCTTCAGGGCAATTAAATCTTATGTCCTCTGTTGGATAAATAGAAATGCCACCCAAGAATGTGGGTACTTTGACTGGCATCAAGCCTTCCCTTAGTCTTCTCTTTCATAAGGTCATGGAGCAAATGCTCTCCTCTAAGCCAGAATTTCTGATCCCAGTCCTGCTTCCTGAGAAATCACTTTCGGGTCTAACCTTGTTCTTGAAATGGAGGTGCTAACATGGAACACAGGACAAAAGTAGCAGTTCAGTCCCTTTCTTCACAATATTTCTGCTTGCAAGTATGAGCAGTATTTTTTCCTATACTGTTCTGATGGAAATTTGCCTTCACCTGATGATCTCTGTGGCCCCAAAATGCTTTTTTGGCTTGCTGCTTCCTAACATGGTCCCACATCAGGTGTGTTTGGCCTTTGATTCTTCAATACAAGACCTTATGTTTGGCTCTTTTGGATTGTTTAATGTTTGCTTGAATCTAGTTTACAGATTGATCCAGATTACTGTGTAATAGTAACTCTTTTGTTATTTGACCAGTTTTTGTATCATGGTCAAACTTCTACCAGTGACTTTTTTTCTTTAGGTCCTTGATAAAAGTAGTCTGTAATACAGAGGCAATAACTGACTTTTCTAGAACTTCAGTAGACTACAGAAATACTGAATGATGATTCTTTTCTTTTGGGGCCATGCCATGGTTTATAGGTTTTAAAAAGTTGCAATGTTGATTTTGATATCATTATTGTTTAAGCAAAATGTTGTTCAATTTAAGTATATATGTATGGGAGCCTGTTACAATGTTACATTCAGCAATCAATATCGTAGTATCGTTGTGTTTTCCCCCAAACAATATGACATTAATGTGACCAGATCTATTTTTGCACTGGCTTTGCTTTTCCCGGAGTAGTTTGCTTTAGGTCACTTAAAAAATGGGGCAATATGGGACTTTCTTCTCATATAGTGAGGCCATTTGTGTGTTTTGATTATAATAAATCCACAGAGAGTGATTTTGCTAATTGCACAGTGAATGTGTGTATGTGAAATGCAAGTAGACTTTGGGACAGTGGACCTTCTCTTTCCATTTGCCAAATATCTGCCCTTCATCCTCTGAGGGTCTTCATGCAGGCAGGAGCCCATGGAAACAAACCAGTGGTAGATACAGGGGTGAGAACAGTGAGGAGAATGTGATTTACGGATAGTGGAAGTAGAGAAACAGAAATCGTAATTTCTGAACAATATTTTTCCAAATTCATTTTTCTATGGATGTGGTAAGTTTGGTCAATATACTGGGGCGTGAGAAATGCAAAGCATGCATGACTTCCTGGTGCATTAAGTGTCTGGTTCTGTTTTTAGGAAGAAGTATCAAAAGGTGCTAGCCAGTGTTGTTATAATCCAAAAGAACTACCGTGCCTACTTCTGGAAGAAGAGTCTGCTGCGACTGAAGGCCTCTGCAGTCACCCTGCAGAAGCACTGGCGTGGCCGCCTGGCTCGAAGCCTCTACCAGCACCTGCTGCAGCAGGAACTCAGGCAGAAGCAGGAAGTGGAGGAGAGAAGGAGGCAAGAAGAGGAAGAACAGATCAGAAGAGAGGAAGAGGAACGACAATGGCAAGAAGAGGAGGAGCGTAGGAGGAAACGGGAAGAGGAAGAGGTGAAGGAAAGGTACAAGATGGTGTCTTGCGCTCACAGTTCCCTAGCGGTGAAGCCGCTGAGGTGTAAAAGCGGGGCTGGGCGTGATGGCGACACTGGAACAGCAATTGCATGAGGCGGTGTCCCAGTGGCAGCGGGCGGAGTTGTGGTGGTCAGAGGGCAGCTTAGAGTAGAAAAGCAGTGTGAACGAGGAGTGTCTTGCCAATTAGGAAAGCCAATTCTGGTGTATTTTTACCTTTGTTTAGTGTTTTTTCTGCTTTGGAATATACATTAACAGAGGCAGTTTCACTAATTGGGCAGAGATACATCATTTTCTTGCTGCCTTTGCAGTGGTAAAGGAACTTCTGTGCCATCCTCCAAATGCTGGAGGCGTTAGTAGCGTGAGAAGGTAGCACTGTCATGGGTCTTGGTGTGTCCGGTAAGCTGGGTCAGAGAGCAAGATGGGCAGTGCGGCCGTGCTGCTACTGCAGTTCCTACACTCATGAGAATGCACCAGCTCTCCCTGTCCTGCTGCTGTGTATCTCTCATCAGGGATATGGATGTGCCAAGATCCGGAGGGGAAAGGAAAAGCTAATGTGACAAAAAGGCAATCTGTGAGCAGAGACAGTACACGAACTGCACCTCATGCATCATTTACTCTTTGCTCCATGGTTACCTACATCTTACCCAAACTGAGTGTTTCCCTTGACAATCTTTTAAGAAGCATAAAACTTCAATTATGAGATTATTATATGCTTGAACAAATAATCCTATGACATTTTAAGTTTCTCATAAATAATTGGTTACGTTTCTTAGAGGCTTTTGTTACATGCTTGTCCCAAAGTTGGATCTTGGCAGACTAAGATGTGTGACAAGCATCAGAAAATTCTAAAGTTAGAAGCTTGTCACAAGGAAAAGAGATTGCCTGCGGTTTCACTGGAGACAGTGGGGTGATGTATCTCCTGGGACAAGGCATGGAGTCAGTGACACCAATGATGAACAGTTTGGTCAAAGAATTTGTTGAACAGCATTGAAGACTCCATTTTATCAATGTGTCTATTTTCAACAACAGCCTCATCAGCAACATGAAGCTGTGCAAATAACTAGTTTGCAGATATCAAATGCTACAGACGCTCTCTCAGGTCTAAAGTCCTCATTGTACTAAGTAGAGCTTGCCCCTACCTAGTTTTAGATAAGAGGACCTGTGTAGCTTATTCATTCTAGAGTGTTTCTGCACCTGCCCTTTAGTTCCCAGCCCATGAAAGATGTGTTGAACCCAGCGTCATTGTAAAGTAGCGGCAGTGTTTCTAGGAATCAGGTTCTCATTTTGCTTTCATTTTCTGCTTCATTCAGAGTGAGTAGCCAAAAAGGTAATATAGCAGACCAACATGGCCAAATCCTGAACTTCCATTTGACCTCAGAAATGAGGTGGAAGTCCACAGAAATTGCAAATCGGCTAATCTACCGTTAAAGTACAAAAAATCCCAACACACGTGCAGAGACAAAATTAGAAGGACCAAGATGCAACCCAAGCTATAACAAACTACAAGCTGGCGTGCAGTTATTGTCTATGTGCATGCACTGTTAGGAAAAGGGAGACATGAAGTGCCTTGGTCTGCTGTTCAGCAGGAAGAAAAAATTATAATGTTGAGAAAGCTGAGGTATTTGATGCTCTTTTTAATTGTCTTTTCCAAAAGGCTTAACTGTTGGACATGAAATGCAATTAGTACAGATGTGCAGGAATTCAGAACCTACCAGGGAAAGAAATGTTAGAGAATGCACAGATAAATCAAATTACAAAGAAGTCGTCTGGACCTGGTGAAATTAATGTTTGGGTACTTTGAGAATGGACTGAAGCAGTTTGAATCAGTAGCTATTCTCTTTGTCCTCCTTTGTGGATAACAATGGAGTCTCCATAAAACTGGAAAATTACAAACATAATGACCCCCTTTTAAAATGGGAAAAGGAAGAGTGAGGGAATTGTGGACCAGTCAGCCTATCCCCAATTTCAGGAAGGCACTAAAACAAATAATCAAACAGTTGTAAATGCTTGATAAAGGAGCTAAGAGCCAGCATGGATTTCTGAAGAACAAACATCATTAAAGGTACCTCTTTCCTTCTGGTTTAGCTTATGACATGCTCTGTGGATGGGGAAAAACCCTAGATCATAGGTTAACTTCATTTTGGGGAGGTAGAGGGTAGGTAAGGGCTTTTACATGTTATGGTAATACTCTAAAACACTATAAGGAATGTGGTTTGGAAAAAAGTACATGAAGCAAGACTAGGATTTATGCTTTTACTGCATTGTGTTATTGCATTTTAATTAGTAAACAATAGTAGTTTTTTGTTAAATAGAACTCTTGAATGGGATTGTTCCATGGTCTATGCTGGATATGGTTCTAGTGCAATGTTTTCATAGTAAGTTGGATGAGGAATTAGGAATATCCTTATTAAATTTGCAGATACAACCATCTGCTGAGGGGCTGTAAGGATATAGCTAGACAGGGTAACAATTCAAATAGTTTTGGCAAATTAAAGAAATGGTCTGGAAAACATAAGATAACTTTCAATACAGACATGTGCAAACCTACAGTTAGGAATAATCAAATGCACAGAGAGAGAAGGAGGAATTCCTACTTCAACAACAGGAGGAAGATCTGAATGCTAAGTTGAGTATTAGTCACCAGTGTCATGCTGTGTGAGAGGAGAAGGCAAATGCTGTCTATAAACAGGATTGTTTCTGGAAGATGTGGGGGTGATTCTTCTGTTCCGCTTGGCACTGGTAAAGCTTAAGTTGGAGTATGATCCCTAGTTTTGGGTGTCACGTTTCAGGAAGAGTGTGGATTAGTTGGAGAGGGATGGAAAGCAGCAAGAAATATCAGAGGTCTTGCAGGAATCAGCATGTGGATTTTAGTTGGTATTTCTGTTTTGTTTTGTTTTTAAATAGCTCTGCTTCTTGAACCCTCTTATAATGTAAGGCAGTTGTTTAACTCATGACTACTGTTAAGACATCTTTAAGTAGAGTTGAAACCATCTGGATCTCGCCCATGTCAGTTTTCATTTATAAACATTTCCTGGATTTTTAAAATTTTTTTTTAATTTTTTTTTTTTTTTTGAGAGAGAGAGCAAGAGGGAGAGATTTAAGGACTTTGTGACTTGCAACTACAATTTAGAATTTGGCTGGGAAAAGCTGCAGAGCCTGGGAAATAAATATTATTGCCCTCCTGTTCTACTTGGGCCTGAATTACAGATTTTAAAGTTACCACTACCAGTCTGGATGTAGCTGCACAGTGGTTGCTACAGGCAGACTCTTGCATCCAGCCACGTGCTATCCCCGCTCCCTGTGCGTAACCCTGGCATTTGCATCTCTACTAGTTCTTTTGCTTGTAGCATGCTCACTATGGGGAGACTGGCCATAGTGACAGCTTTCCTTTGGAGTACAACCTTTTTGATCTGGGTAGAGATGCAGTACTATGGGATAGATGTTTGGTTTTTGTTTTGGTTTTTTTCTTCTGTTCATGTTTACTAACAAACTTTTGACAGCCTTCACTGGTGAACTAGGTTTTGCATGCCTCTGAGAAGTTATGCAAGCTGGAGCACCCAGGTCTTCAGAATAGAAAGTATTCAGCTTAGTCATTTAACAGAGTACAAAAATTTGATGAATCTGGGGGGCTTTGATACAGCAAAAGCAAAACAAAACAATAATTCAATGGTGGCATTGCAGTAATTCTGTGTTTTAAACAGTTTCCTGATATGTCAGTTATGCATGTAAAAACCTCATTAAATATCCACAGATATATAGTACTTCAGAAGATTCTGTTTACATTTATCAGGAGTAACTGATCTGTCTGTCACTGTTTCCAGTGTCCTTCCCACTGTGTCCCAACTAATCCAATTTCCTAATAGATCTGAAAGTTAAGTGAGTGGGGAAAATCTGTCATATTCACACAGGGTCATGCCAACCACAGAGAATTAGATTTTTACTAAATTGCAAAAGCTTTTAAGTCAGTCTTTCAACAAGTACTTTATTTTAACCTTATCCGTGAAGGATGATGCGTCCATGTAATTCTGAAAGTTCTCCTCATGTAGGAGAACTGGGCCTATCTCTGACTATTGATAATGTCTTGTTTTTTTAACAGAGAAAAGGAACAACTGAATGTGCTACACCAGGTGGCTCAGGTAAGTTTAATGGTTATTTTTTTCATAGGTCTTCTCTTGAGTGTCTGTGAAGGGTCCTTAATTGCCTACGCTTCTCCTGGAGCTAGTATTGTTACTGTGGCAACACTACTTTAAAAATGAGCTTTGTTCACTCAAACCTGCAGATGTTAGGAGGAAATTCTTTACTGTGAGGGTAGTGGAGCACTGGAACAGGTTGCCCAGGGAGGTGGTGGAGGCCCCATCCCTGGAGACATTCAAGGTCAGGCTTGATGAGGCTCT
>WTSP01016367.1:253748-282663 GCA_025331215.1 Actenoides lindsayi | reverse complement strand
TTCCTATGTGACCTGCTCTAGGTGGTCCTGCTCTGGCAGGGAGGTTGGACTAGATGATCTTTCGAGGTCCCTTCCAACCCTTAACATTCTGTGATTCTGTGATTTTGTGAGACGTTATTGCAGCCTTTCAGGACTTAAAGGGGACCTGTAAGAAAGATGTCAACAGACTTTTTACTAAGGCCTGTAGTGACAGGACAAGGGACAACGGTTTTAAACTGAAAAAGGTAGATTTAGGAAGGTGACAAGGAAGAAATTTTTTCCACTGAAGGTGGTGAGATACTGTCAGAAGTTGCATGGAGAAGTTGTGGATGCCTCATTCCTGGAAATGTTCAAGGTCAGACTGGATGGGGCTCTGCACAACCTGCTGTAGTTGCAGATGTCCCTGCTTCCTGCAGGGGGCTTGGACTAGATGACATTGAAAGGTGCCTTCCCACCCAAACCATTCTATGATTCTATGAAACAGGGGTATAATCAGTGCCTCTTCTCCATGCAGCCTGAACTTTGCCGCTCTACTCTGTCTTTTGCCTGCTCCATGTGCATCCCTCTTCTGTGCAGTCATGCTGCAGGAAGACAGCGGCCAAACATGTCTGCTGTGCTTGTGGTCAGAGGTTGTCTCGTTCCTGTGCATTGATTTTTGGAGTACAGTTGGTGAAACAAGAGACAGCAACAGTGTGATGCCCCAGGGGCAGGAGCTGCTGGGAGGCAGCTTTGGTAGTGACAGTGCTTATAGAGAGACAAATCCCTGCCTTTCTGCAAAATCTTGGGTAAGAAAAGAATTGCTGGCCAGAGACCTCATTTAAAAGAAACAAGCTGGGTTCATGGGAAAGAAAAGAGAAAAGCTTTGTAGATACCTGCTTTCGATTTTCCCCTGTGGTGATTTTCATCTGTGTATGAAGAGCTTCTTGTCCTCAAAGTCCCCATGCTGCTTGCCAAGGCCTTCCTTCACCTCTGCCTTTGCTCCCAGTAAGCTGATGTCTCTGCCTGTGGCTCTTAGTCTAGACCTGAGCTCCGAGCTTCCCTGAAAGGCCGTCCCGAGGAATTAGAGCTGCAGAGCAGGGGCACAGACGTAACTGGGTGGATGAGAAAGATGTTCAGAGGAACAACAGGAGACCACGGGGAGAGATACGGGGAGGGTGGGTGAGAACTAAGCTAGAAGTGCATCCTCAGCTGATGAGGACAATTTGTCCAATATCCATCCTCCTTGCTGCTGCAAGGAGTCAGGCAGACAGCCTGAACACACACAGGTTACTCCCCCAGTGCTGGGTAGATATAGAGGGACACACATGTCTTGGTCCTCAGTGAGCAAAATTAGTTTTGTTTTAATGCAAATCACAGTCCTCTCCTGTAAGGGCCAGCACTGAGCTTTGCTGTGTGTTGGTACAGCCTTGTGACATGGTTTCATAGAGAATCATGACACAGGAAGGAGCTGGTACTGCTGCAGTGTCAGGCAGAGATACAGGATGTAAAATTGTAGGAAATTAGGGCTCTGTCATTCAGGGAATTCCTGGCTTAATATGAGAATTAAACGAGTGCGTAATGACTGCTCAGTTCACGTTATGTGTTCTCTCTGCCCAGTCATAGATGGTGCATTTATTACTGCTCTCAGCCATAGGTTCTTCCTTTCTTGTTTGGCCAATACTGCCCAGAATATTTTTTTCCAGGTTTATTTGACTCATAAAACCTTCTCCAGGCCACATAAACAATTAATTTAGGGAATAATTAGGGAGGAACACCAGTGACAGTGTCTAAATATACCAGAAAAGGGGTAAGGTTCTTCCCCTCAGACCCATCAGCTCCATGGCCAGCTGTGGGTGTTTGGAGGGTGTCGTATTCTGATCTGAATGAATTGATGTCTCAGACATTGTGTGAGGAACACTCTGACCTCAACAAGCTGAGATAAGAAGCAGCCTGGCAGTTAGAGCAAGGGACAAAATATGCCAGCTAAGGCAGGAGTAAAGTACGTCATAGGATAAGTGGCCTTGTCCCCTTACCAACTTTTCATATGTCTTGCCTACCAGGCAAGGGGTAATGAAATACAGGGTCTCCGTGACCAATGACTCAACTGGTGGAAAGGGTTAATGCCACCATTTCTCCTCGAGGAATAGTGGATACCACCTCTCAATGCTTCCTATGCAAATTAGCACCACCTCTCTATATTTCCCATGCAAATTAAGGATTATGTCAAGCAACATGACTCTTAGCAGGAAATAAAAAAGGACTGGAGTACACTGGCGGGTGTGCACCACCACTGAAGACCCCCAAGGAACGGACCAGGCAAGATGTTGCTGGAACTGGGTGGTGATCCTGAACTTTGCTTACCTTTTTAACCTCTCAGTCTTATCTCTCTCTCATTGCTCTCTCTCTCTCCCGTCCTCTCCCTCCCTCTTCTTTACCTTCTCTTTCCTTTAAGTACCTCATATATAGTTTTAGTAGTTTTTATAGTTTAAGGGATTAAGAATTACACTTTTTTATGTTATGGACCTATGGTGTAAATCTCCTTAATTCGATCTGAGTGAACCACTGAACCTCTGTCACTCCCTTCTTTCCCCCTGCACATTGTTTAAGCAGGACATGACAGGGAAGGGGTTGATAATACAGGAGAGTCTAGCCTCAAATTTCTACAACTGGACTTGAACTTTTCTCATTGTCTGAATATTCTTCCTTGTAAAGACCAAATAGTTTCACTGGAATGGGCAGGAATTTTATGCATCAGTCCCCAAAAGAAAATGACAATGAAGCGCTGTCAGACTGCAAAGCTGATAGTGTCTCAGGTGGCTTTTCTGCCCTTGGAGCTCAGCTCTACGTCAGCTGCTGCTCCATACACCCTGATCTGATCCATACTCTCTTTTTATGAGTTCCTCACCTGGGGTCAATGATGTCAAGACTTAGTTATGTTGCTGTGCGCCCTTTCAGGCTCTTGAACCACAGACAGTGTTTGTGTGCTGACAGGCACAGTCTCCAGCACTTGTTTTTTAAAATAGCAGTGGGACAGGCAGGCTTTACTGTGTTCCCAGAGCTCTGCTACAAACATGCATTTGTTCTCAGCAGAGCTGACCATCTTCTTTCCACTGCTGGATGCTGCCCTCACTGGCCAGCAGTTTGGCAAATCAATCAGTACCAAGGAACTGTAGCCCCAGTGATGACCCCAGATCTCATGTTTTCAGTAGATCCATATGGATCCATGCAGTGCTGGAGATAACTCATAGCTCCTCTCCCTCTCTTGTACATGAACTGGGTGTTGTGGAGCTGTTTCAGGTGTCTACAAAGACATGGCAGTGTCTGAATATATGTTTTGTTTCTCTCCCTGCAGAGCAGAGCTCTTCTAAAAGCTCTCCAGAGGGCACTGGTGCTGTTTGTGGATCAGGTTAGTAATGTTAAGTCTGTGCTGGGAAGCAGGAGTCTGGTTGTCAGGGTGTCTGCAAGGTGGGTGGGAGGGAGGTTTAAAGAATAATGAGAAATAATGATTCTCCTGTACTCCTAGATGGGTGTAAGGCCTTCAGAGAAAGCATGGAGCAGTGGTGGGAAAGGGATTACAAACAGGTAGTGTCAGTATTTGGGTAAGGGTGGAGAATCAGCCTTATGCTTACAGGGCGTCACCTCCTTGGCACAATCCATATAGCAGTGCCCAGCCTTCACCTGGCAGGAGAAGTCCTTTGAAATGCCTCACCTGTGGATGTTTCAGCCTGGTGCTTTAGCTCCAGACTGTATCCATGTGGATACAATCACCCATGCCCTCCACATCTTTCTGTTCCTTCACTTTGTCCTTTCCAATGGGTGGAGGAGGATAAGCTCCACGCAGTTCTGCATTTGAAGCCAATCTGTCCTTGTCGCCTTCTAATTCTGAGGCTTCTACCCTCAGATCCTCCAGATCTGTCCAGTGAGTGGGACTCCTAAGAAAGGCAAGGAAAAGGGTGGGAGTGGTGCAAAGAAAGAAATCAAATCTTGCCTGCTCCATGATGACTCTCATCTGTCTGGTGTCTGATAACATGAACCTGGTTTGTCCACATAATTTGGAATTGGAGATGCTGCTATAGAAGAGCTCTCTCCTTGGGGCTGTATGTGTGTAAATCTTTTCCATTTCTGCCTCCAAGAGCCCTGAAGATGTATTTCCCAGCAGGGACATCTGTTTCTGATTTGCAGGGCTGTTCCAGTGAGGGTTTTTATCAGCATCAGTGTCCACTGTTCATGGGCCTCTGGTCTGGAGTCCTGAGCATCCCCAGAAAGTCCAGCAACCTTTTGACTACATTGCCAGGGGATCAACTTGTACATTCTACTTGAAGCTTGACATAGTGCCTTGTGTGCAGATAAAGGACTATGTATTCAGGGCATGAGCATGTCCTCCTGAAAGGAAGAGTAAGGAGGATAAATCCTTGTTAACCTGTGGATAATATGCAGTTCTTCAATCTGACAGACTCCCCACAGTTATGAAGTCTTCTCACTGTATTGGTCGATGCCCTTTGGTGTCCTTAAAGGTCCTAGTTTGAAATGTAGATGCACAAGATAGTCCACATCCTGCTGTGCCTTAGATGTAGGAATGGGGACACTGTGATTAGAAAGTGCTGACCTCTTTTTCAATGATATCTTGGTAACCCGAAGTGAAGCACATTTATCTTTATTCCAAAGTGAAGAATTTGTATTTCTTTGTTTCACAGCAGTAACTGTCCAATGAACTAAGATACAACATGTAACACATTATTTCCAATAAATACAGTTGATTTTCCCGGAGCAAAGTGCTCATTCAGATATTTAATTCTTGCTGTCTCAACTTCCAGGGTGGTTTTTTTTCTGAACCCTTTGCTGAAAATAAAACCAAAGGAGATGCAAAAACTGCTTCTTATCATGTTCTTAATTATTAATTTTTTTTTGGTCATGTTTCCCAGAAGATGAAGAAAAGGGGAGATCCTGTCCTCTGTCAGAGGGTAACAAATGACTTGGCCTGGCTGACTTTAGGTTTAAGGACAAGGCCAGCTTCATGGTGCCGCTCTTTGCCCAGATTGGTGGGTGACAAAACACAATACTCAGAGATGCTCTAAGCTTGGTCCACTGGGGCTAGGCTGTATTCACAGTCCTCTGAGAACACCCGTGGCTCCCAGGAAGGAGCCGGTCCAGAGGTAACACTCCAAGGATGGAATGCCGGGAGTTGCGCAGCAGCATCTGAGCTGCTTTGTTGACTGTTTGGCTCTAATGGTGCTCATTTGTGGTGTCTGCTGATGAAACTCTTACTCTACCTTCCTTCAGAGAAGATTCTAGTGGAAGGCAGAAGCTGTACCCTTTCCTGTCTGTTTATCAGAGATGTTGCCCAATTCTGCTACTGAGTGGATTTGTAGTGAGGTGCTTTCCAATACCCTCAGTGTTTGGGAACTTCAAGTTCCTCCACTCAGACTGTTGCTGAGGAGTTCCTACTTTGACCTGAGATGTGGTTTTTAGCAGTCTAGCTCTCCATACGGTTTTTCCCCCCTACCTGGTAAACAATGGCCTCTCTGGGGATTCCTGGATTCAAAACCTCCTGTTTTGTGTCTCAGTCCATGATGATAGGGATGAGGAGCAGTATGGCTCTTTGTACAAACCCCCCGGTTGAGCAGAGATCCTGGATATTCAGAAACAAGGGAAAGCAAAAGCAAGATGTCCAGCCTGACCTTGTCCCATGTGTTTCCACCCAGAGCATATCCTGCTGCAGCAAAACCAGGGGTGTCACTACACGAACAGCAGTCAGCAGATGAGGTAATTGGACAGGTTCATCTGGGACTGACAGAAATCTGTTCCCATGACAATGAGGTGGGCTTCTACATGGCCTGCAAAGAGCTGGAACAGGCGATTGCTGAGTGTTGGAACAGGCTGCAGTGGCTTAGCTACCTGTGTACTTCAAGGGGGAAGTACTGTAGCTATAACTGGAGGAGAACTCAGGGTGTGATGAACAGGAGAAGTGAGTCTTTGGAGAGAAGAAGAGGACAGTGGCATGGGGAAACTTGGCTTCCCCAGCCTGGGACCACATTTAACCCTCTCTGCCACCTCACTGTTTGGCAGCCACAGGATGACAGAGTAGCTTAGTGGATGGGAGGAGCTAGATCTGAATTCAGTGAGGCAGGAGGAGAAGGAGTGCCATGGACTGGAGCAGTTAGCATCTTTATTGTGATTCTAAGACTGAAGGAAATGACTTGCAGGAGGCCTGCAGAAAACCGTTAGAACAGGACTCCCCCACCTAAATAACGCACCTGCCCTCCTGCCAATTCCTTTAGCAATATCCCCATATGAGAGGTGGGAGAAGACCTGAAATGGTCCTACCAGATGTTTCTGGTAGAAGCAGAATTCATCTTCTGTGATGATCCTTTGCTGAGGGAGAAAAAAAGAGGTTTAAAGGTGAATGTGGCTGAGAGACATGTAATGCGAGGTCATGTTGAAGGCAGTGGGTCTGGACCAAAGGATGGGTTTGAAGGCGAAATCTGTACTGTGTCAGAATCATAGAACCATAGAATTGTTTAGGTTGGAAGAGACTTTTAAGATCATTTAGTCCAACTGTTAACCCAGCACTGCCAGGTCATCACTAAAACATGTCTCTCAGCACCACACCTACATGATTGTTAAATACCTCCACAGATGGTGACTCCACCACTTCCCTGGGCAGCCTCTTCCAGGGCTTGAAAACCATTTTGGTGAAGATATTTTTATTAATGTCCAATCTAAACCTCGGCTGGTGTAGCTTGAGGCACCCATAGATCCTGTTGTTAGAAAAGATTACTGAGGAGGACTGGCCGATGCTCTTCATCTCTTGCTTTCTCTTTTTCAGTTTCACAGAGTGAAAATGTCTTCCATGCAAATAGAAAGTCCCAGCTAACTGGTTTGTGCTACAACAAGGTTTTATCCTTCTGAAATGAAGATCAAGTGGTTCAAAAACAGGAAGGAGGAGATGGACGAAGTTGTGTACAAGGACCTCTTCCTAAATGGAAATTAGTCTTTCCAGATCTTCATCACTTTGGAAGTCACACCTAAGCAAGGGAATATCTATGCTTCCCAGGTGGAACATGCCAGCCTGCCAGTGCCCATCACCATGGCCCAAGGTAAGCAATGGAAATGGGGAGATCAAAAGGTCTTGAGGAGAGTCGCTTCTAGCTCTATGAGGACAGCAGGAAACTAGAAAAGATATTTTTGGGGAAAGCAATGTCTAGCCTGAGCCTTTACTCTCTGCATTGCTCTTCCAACGGAAACATGGTCTGGGTCTGCTGTGAGCAAGAAGGTGACTGGAACACTGCGTTTTGTGCTGGGCTTAGCCTTTATCATGGTGATACTCATCAAATATCAGAAGAAAAAGAAAGGTGAATTATTCATGAGCTAAGCAGAAACCTGTTTTTAATGGGACTGCAGAGAGATGTTTTAAAGCCTGTAAGGGTTCACTAGAACTTAGATTTACCATGATAATTTCCTTGAGTTCCCAGCATTCAAGTGGATTTGATATGGTCTAATGCAATATCCACAGAAGCCAGTGATAGCTTTTAATTTATTTTAACTGATGTTGATTGGGCTTTCAGTGATGAGAAGACATTTTAAAGCTATCATCAGCTGCTGAAAGGTCAGCCCAGTCCTCTGAGATACAGTCCTAGGCTATGGTTATGGTTTCTTATAAGTATCAAATTATCTACTTTATTCCCAAATGTCTCCACATTGCTTTGTTGCAGGCGCATTCTTTAGACTCTAGTAGAAAATACATTCATACTTTTTTATAGCAGGATTAAATACCTTTCCTTTGAAATTGTGCAGGGGAAAGAAGAGAGAATGTTATCTTCCAGACAGCTGCATTCTTGTTCTCAAAATCTTGGTTTTCTGAGTAACAGCACCTTATCCCAGCCTTTGCTTTCTCATTTCTAATAATTCAGATTATTAGAATCACAAACAAGTACTGGGCAAGTCAGTGTTGTGTGGTATCTTTCACGGTGCAATGACAAATATTCCTCAGCTTAATCCTGTACTATTATTTTTTACCTTAGCAAACTTCCTTAAGCAAACCACATCCATTGTAGCCCTTTGCTTTTGTTAATTCTCAGCCTATGGGTTTAGGTCACCAGCAACAGGAGGACTTGAATTCCTTGTCCACCAACACGACTAGGGAAGAGAAGGTTTGGTGCTGAAAATGCTGACATGATGGGAAGAAGCAGCAGGCTGGCAGCTGCTCCAGGACTTCGGAGCAGAGATGCAGCCGTGGGCTGTTAGAATGAACATGGAAACCATCTCTGGAGTCCTCAGCATAGGAGAGACATGGACCTGTTGGGGTGGGTCCAGAGGAGGTCACAAAAAAAATGATCTGAGGGCTGGAATCCCTCTGCTGTGAGGCCAGGCTGAGAGAGTTGAAGTTCCTCAGCCTGGAGAAGGCTCCTTTCAATGCTTAAAGGGGTATTATAAGAAAGATGGATACAGACTTTTTAGCAGGGCCTGTTGTGACAGAACAAGAGGTGGTTGTTTTAAACTAAAAGAGAGGAGATTTAGACTAGACTTAAGGAAGAAATTTTTTCCATTGAGGGTGGTGGACACTGGCCCAGGTTGCCCAGAGAGGTGGTAGAAACCTCATCCTCAGAGGTTTGGCTGGACAGGGCTCTGAGCAATGTGACCTAGTTGAAGTTGCCACTACTCACTGCAGGGGCGTTGGACTAGATGACCTTTAAAGTCCCTTCCAACCCAAAGTATTCTGTGATGCTATGATTCTCCTTGCTTTTTTTTCCACAAGCAGTTTTTTTCCACCACACTATTCCCTTTCTTCCTACTGTTGCCCATGTGAGCAGGATACTGCCTCTTCCCCTCTCGGAAGAACTGTGAATTTGCAAATTGGCAGGTTTGCACATTCAAGGTTAATATCAGGGGCTGATGCTGGGCCACTGAGTCTAGGATGGACTCTGCTCCTGTATGAATCTGCAGGAGGAAAGCTAGAGCTTCTCAGCCCTGCACCCACCTGGAGAGAGAAGAGGGGAATAAATAATAGCATTTCTAAGGTATGTTTTGTACTTTGAGTGTTTTATCTAAAGGTCTGAAAGGATTTAATAACTGGGAGCTAATTAAATGTACTAATTAACCTGGTGTTTAATCTCAGCTCTTTGCGAGCTTTCTGTGCTGCTGAAGCAGAGACGTAGTCCCATACATCATGACATCCAGCCACTTTGCTTAATTGTGATTCCTCTGCGCATGGTGCAGGCACTCAGCCGCTAAGGTGATGAAAGGAACACAAGCCCACGTACAGGAGAAAATTAGAGGGGCGAAGCCAGCCCTGTGTGACTAACAACCTGTGAGATTATTTCCATGAAGAGGAGATTGACAGTCTAATTTGTTTCCCCTCCCCATTATCACTGGCTTGTTCTCATCGATGCCACTGTTTTGCTAAGGGGGTTGGGAACAATCTGCTTCTGGGCACACGGTGAAAAATGGCAATGTTATTCCTTGGTCCCATCCTTGTCACCGTGGCTCTGAGCTGTTCTGCTACAACCAGGAGGAGGATGCTGCTCACTTTCTTTTCTCACTATACTTCCTCATGGACTTGCTTTCCTGTGAAGATTTATACTGGTGCTACTGGTGCTATTTTAGCGTACAACCTACAGAACCCACCCTCAGGTTTCCTCGAGCTGTTCTCACAGTGACACAGAAGAAGTGACATCTGAAGTGACTGCCCAGAGACAGCTTAATCCAGCACTACATCAAGAACAATGTGACTTTCCTGGTTCCAGGGCTAAATAATTCCTCCTGTCCCTGGAGCTGTGGGAAACCCTGGAGCAGGTTGGTGAGTTGGTGGATTGTGGTGGGCCCAGAAGAACATCTCCACATGACAAAGAGAGACAGAGGATTAACAAGATTGAAAATCTTAGCACATCATGAAGGCCATAATAGAATTATAAAATAGCTTGTGTTGGAAGGGACCTTAACGATCATCTCATTTCAGTCCTCCTGCCATGGGCAGGGACATCTTCCACTAGGCCAGGTTGCCCCATCCACCCTTGCCTTGAACACTTCCAGGAATGGGGTATCCACAACTTCTCTGGGCCTGTTCCAGTGTCTCACCATCCTCAGTGTAAAAAATTTCTTCATAATATTTAATATCAATCTACCCTCTTTGAGTTTGAAACTGTTACCCATCGTTGTATAACTACCATCCCTTACAAAAAGTCCCTCCACCTCTTTCTGACAGGCCCCCTTTAAGTCTTGAAAGGCCGTAAGAAGGTCTCCCTAGAGCCTTCTCTTCTCCAAGGGGTTCAACCCCAGCTCTCTCAGCCTGGCCTTACAGCAGAGGGGTTCCAGCCCTTGGATCATTTTTGTGGCTTCCTCTCGCCCTGCTCCAAGAGGCCCATGACCATACTGTGCTGAGGACTCCAGAGCTGGAATCAGCACTGCAGGGGGTTCTCCCCAGAGCGGAGCAGAGGGGCAGAATCCCCTCCCTCAAACTGCTGACCACACTGCTTTGGGTGCAGCCCAGGATGCCATTGGCTTTTTGGGCTGTCAGCACATGTTGCTGGTTCATGTCCAGCTTTTCATCCACCAGTAGCCCCAAGTACTTCTCCGCAGAGCTGATCTCCATCCACTTATCCCCCAACCTGTATAGATACCAGAGATTTCCCAGACCCAGGTGCAGGACCTCACACTTGGCTTTGTTGAGCCTCATCAGCTTTGCATGGACCCACTGCTCAAGCCTGTCCAGGTCCCTCTGAATGGCATCTCTACCCTCCAGCCTGGCAACCACACCATTTAGCTTGGTGTCACCTGAAGACTTGCTGGCGGTACACTCGATCCCAGTGTCCATGTTGCCAAAAAAGATGTTAAATATTGCCTGTCACAATACTGACCCCTGAGGAACATCATGCATCACTGGTCTCCACTCAGATATCGAGCCATTGACCACAACTCTTTGAGTGTGACCACCCAGCCAATTTCTTGTCTTCTAAGTGTTCCATCTGTAAAACCTATGTCTTTCCAATTTAAAGGCAAGGATGTCATGTAGGACAATTTTGAGACACATTCCTTGTGGATACAGTGTTTAGTGACACCTGAAATCCTGTCATCACTTCTTCTCACAGCTGGCCTGGAAACTATGCCTGGTAAGCTACGGAGAACCATAGACTGCCCAAACTATGGCAGAAAAACTGCCCCAACATCAGTAGTTAAGCCAGGAGCTTCAGTTTGTTCCCAGATGTAAATCCATCTACACACTGTTAATTTATTACTCTTAATATAAACATGGGGTAGAGGTGACTTCTCTCAGGCTCATGACCTCAACTTGGGGTCCTGACTCCTTCTTTAGGAATTACTAATTTAAATGTAGTTGGAAATGAGTCTGTGTGAGCTCAGGGTCATTAAATTAGCCAGGGAAACAGGCTGTAGCCGGGGGATGAGGCAGTCGTCTTCATTGGAAAGCACCAAGGGAAAGCCAGGCATGGATCTCTCTGGGATGTCTTGCAAGAATGAATCAGACCTGCCAGGATGTGGGGAGAGGGGGGAGACGACCCACTGGAGGCTTTTTTTCTGTACTGAACAAGCAAATGATTTTACGAAACCAGCAATCCCCCAGTGTCTCCTTGCACAGCCCTGTGCAGCCAGCGGAGGAAATTGGTAACTGTACCCAGCAAGCCTGTTTTTAATTAACAAATAATTATCTACAAATTGCTGTAATTATTGCCTTGGATTCCAGAGGATGGGGACGTTAGTGCAAGATGAGCACAGTTTCCTTGCGAGTGAAATATTTTCCCTGACTTATCTCCAGTGCCCTGCTGCTGTGAGGTTTGGGGACTCGGCAACTCTTTCCTTTTGAGAAAGTGATAAAACAGCTCAGGCTGCCTGGAAGGGGAAGCATGGTGGAAAAGGCACTGAAGGGAGGACAGGTTCTTTTGTTTATCGGGTTGTCTACCCTCATGCTGAAGTGTTTTGGGTGATGCCAATTAAGACATAAACCCTGGCACCAGATGCCAGGACGAGACTGTTTGCATGTTGGTGAGTTGACGGAGTAAAATGAGCATCCTGGTTTTCAATTGGGAGGGGGTAAAACCAGATTTGGAAAAAGGGACTTAGTCATAATTCAGATCAAATGAAGAGCATGGAGCTGCCGAGAGCCTTTAGCACTGAGGGATTCTGGTCTGGAGACGGTGAGGCACCAACCACAGTGACTTTCTGGACCATGTTTCAGAGGGAAACTGTTGTGCGCAGAGTCCTTCCACTGTTTTTCCTTCATGCTCTGCTGCCTAACTTTGTGGTGGATATACACAACAATCACCTTTTCTGCTTACAAAGAGTGTTCCCCATGGTAGCCTAAGTACTAACACACAGGGATGTTTATTGTCCTGAATATTGTCCTAGACCTTTCAACAGGTCTAACAGGGGAAAATCCACCCCAGTTTTCAGGGAAGGCACTGAAAGACTATGACATGTCCCAGGCTGGATGGGCAACCTGCTGAAGAGTTCCTGAGCCCAAACTTCAGCCTTGCTTGGAATGTTTAATCTTGGAATCCTGTTGCCGCCCAAGAAATGATGCCCTTTTTTCTGTCACTCCTAAGCTATTCCCCTAAGTGATGCCACTCGCTGCCAGGGTTTCCATGACAGCCTCTGCTTCCAGCAACCAGGACACTTTTTATTATTCATCTGCGGCATATTTACCTGAGGTGAGCTGTCTGTACCATGCTGTGAAATGTTGCCTTTGTTTACTGCATACTACATTTTTCCACTTCTCCATGTTGACATTAAATATTTTTGGTTGGGGGGGGGGGGCAGGATGGGATTCTGCAGCCCCTTCCAGGGCAATATGGGATGTATTGCTGACTCTTGCAGCATCTCTTCACTTGTAATAAAACTCCTTCTCGGTGAAGAGATGTTGTGGCTCCTTCTTGCAGAAGAGCATAAAGAACAGGGCAAACTGAGACCTTGGTCCTGCCCTCACCCTCAAATTTACTGGCAGAACAACATAAGAGCCCTTAATCCGGCTCAGAAATATTCCACTTGTCCTGAAAATTTAGACACAACAGCTGTTTTTCTGATCCTTTCTGGGATAGCAGGAGGAATTTGTTTGGATGTATGAACCTATGTTACTGCTGATGCCCAACATGGTCCCCAACATTGGCCAGTCTTGAGGAGCTTCATGCTCTTCAGACCCCCTGAGGTTTAAGCTCCCAGCATGAACTCATCCTTTCAGAGCTCACATCAGGACCTCAGTAGGCTCAGAAAGGCATTTCTCAATCGTTTCAGGGCTTGTTGTCGAGCTTTGCTTTTCATGTGAGTGAAAAATTACCTGCTGTGAAAGCTGAGTCTTTGCCCTTAGCATGGTGCCCTAGATGCTGGGACCATGTTGAGCATCAGTAATGTTCCTGCCTTATTCAAGTCATGGCTGTGCCTCAAATATGTGGCTCTAGCAGGAAAACAAAGAAAATCAGACCATGCTTCAGCATTAGGATCAAGAAGTAGCTTTTTTTTTCTTTTTTAATACCTACTGCTCTCCCACGCACTGTGGCCTTTAAATAGATGGTTTCTAATGAATGGAAATAGTTCATGGACAAAGAAGCTGTCATGAGCAATGATTGATTGTGCTTAATATTTTATTTTCAAGACTTAAAAGAAAATCTCTGAAATATCCTTTGGCAGGTCTGTGAACCTAATGAAGTGATTCATAGAGATACGGAAGGAACTGAGGGCCTGTTACCAGCAGAGCAGGACAGGGTTGGTAGTGTTTCTTTTGCAACACGTCTGAAGAACACTGTGGGGGAAAAAGAAAACAAAGGAAAAATTCAGATTCAGTTGCTTCAGCCCTGCTGACAAGAGAAAAGCTAAGCCTTTCTAACCACTGTGCTCCCACAGTATTTAAGAAGAAGAGAGAGGAAACCAGCTCTTTGTTGGTGAAAACCAAATTTCCTTTGAAATTGGAGTATCCACAGGCTACTGTGCCCAGCATCACTGTGGTGCTTCATACCATGAAGCTTTAATGCCTTTGGAGAGTTCCCATGGGAAACAAGTATCCTGTTGTGCTGCTGGGCTACACCGGTGAAACAACTTGTCCTAAATCACACAAAAGGTCAAGGTCACGCATGGGATTTGAACTCTGATCTTCTGATGTCTCATTCCGTGCACGCACCATCAGCTCTTGTTTTTCTCATGCTTCATTTCACTCCAGATTGTTTGTGCTACCTTCAACCTCTCCCAGATGACAATGGTGCTCTTTGCTGCTTCCAGTGTGTCCCCATAGGGGACATGCCTCTGAAAGGCTGGAGGGGCTCTTTGCTCCATGTGAAGGAAGAAGCCACCCCATGGTCAGCTGCTCTATGGGATGGCCTGATAGTTTTTCCTCTGCAAAAGCAGCACAAATAAGGATAGGTATAACAAGGTTTTTGGAAAAATTCTGATCTGTTCTCCAGGTGAGTGTCACCTTCCAGTTAAGGGACAGCAGCCACCTCACCTAACTCTTGAGTGCTTTCATATAGGTATCTCCATCTGAGCTGTTGTTCTCGCTCCCCGTATAGTTGATGCAGACAAATAAGCTCCTCTAGGAAGCAAGATGTCCCATCCTGAAGTAGACCTATAAAATGGCCTAGGTGCATGCTCACAGGAGCACCTGTAATGGCAATGTCAGGTGGTGAAGCCTCCTTGGTTAGGAGAGATGTACCCATTTGCAATTTGTTGGTTGTGCTTGAGAAGTTAGAGCAATCCTGCGGTGCAGGGAGGAATATCTTAAAAAACATCTCTACTGACACTGCGTGTACAGGTGAGACCTCACTGCTGCTAGTAAGGTGCTTCAGGTGTTCAAAATACACTGTTTTCTGCTTCTTCCGGCACGACCTGCACTGACTACATCACGATTTTCCTTTTTTTTTTTTTTTTTTTTTCCATGTACTTCTTCTCTTCTGTCACTAGATGACAGCAGAGGTCTCATAACATCACACCAAGGCCTGATATGAACCCAGGATAGGTACCACTTCCGTACCAGGCAGTTTGTGGCCTGGACAACCTGATGGGTGACCCAGATCATCCTGACGACTTTTAACAACTCTTTGTCTACTAATTTCCCTGTCAGATTAGGTATAAATAAAATACTTAAGTCAAAACTTCCACCTTTGGTGTAGAGCTGCTTGTGTGCATTTTCCTGCTTCATCACTTCTGTCGTCCCCATCCTGTTTTTAAGAATTTTTCTCACGCCTGATTGATGCCCTTTGTTTTAAACTAGGCTTGTGCTCTTCAAAGTTGCACACTATTCACCTCATTTAATCCAACAGGAGAGCTCACAGATACAGGCAATTGGAACACCCTCCAGCCCTGCATAACCTGCTTCTATACAACACCTGAAGACACCAAGCTGAGCTCGCAAGGAATAGGTGGCTTCTGGGGGAGAATTTCTGTGATAACTGGGAACTGGCACCTAAATATGAGCATAAATACAGTGCATGGACCTTGTGTGATTATTAATTGAACCAGGTCTCTGATCTGCACAATGGTATGCTGTGGGGAAGGTATGATCTATGCTCTTAGGAGAGGCCAGGACACTTTAGGAGACATTCTATGTGATTTATTTGTAGTTTCATAGGAGATTCTGGGACAATATTTCACAAGAAGGATTCTCATTACAAAATTCTCAAAACCTAAATCCCCAACAGCAATCTTCAGTGACTGCAGCTCTTGGGCGTGCTCCAGGATTTTGTCCTTGTTAAAACCAGAGTAGAGGAGATGCTGAGATTGTTTCATTCTTTTAGATATTGCAAAACTAGAAAATGTATTTCAAGCTTCTTGTCAGTGACTAGAAGAAACTTCCATATTGTTTCCTGTAGGATGGCGGTTGTTGCCTTTGTTTTCTCTGCAGTATGCTTGTTACTCTCAAAGGCAGTGATAACCTACATATACTGGTAGCCCTTTATGATCAGTCCTTGGCCTGCTGCTTCTGTTGACTTTAACCATGAAGGGTCACATCCCTAGAGAGCTGTCGTAGTACATTATGATGGAAAACTAAATCACTCAGCATTTTCATTTCTGATCACTCAGTCTCCAGCCCACAGCTGGTTGAAGGAGGGAAAATGATATTGGTTCTTTGGTGCTATGCTCTAGTTGTTCCTGGTGGTGGAGATGGAGGTTTCTAGGAAATGATGCCTCCCAGTTCATTGTAGCCATCTAAATATCAGGCAGCCAAACTAAGCTGGCAGTACAGGATCCCCATATGACAAAACATCCAGGTAGATAACTCTCCAAAATGGTTCTGCTCTTCCCAAGAAGAATACCCAAAATAGGAGTTAGGAAGTGTAAAAGAAGATGATATCTTTCAGTTGGCCATGAAGGGAAAGATTAGATAAGTCACTTAGACTAATTGCTGACACTCATGTGAGATGAATCCCACCACTGGGAAGGAAGAGCTTGGAGATCATTCACTGTGTGTCCTGAGGAGCCCAGTGTGTGTCCCCCTGAGTCCCATGGAATAGGTCAGGTAGGGTAGGGTATGGGAGGAGACTGGAGAGGAGGAGAGGAGATGGCTAAGCCAGACTGAGAAAGATACTTAAGCTATAGGTAGGTGTAATATTCATAAAGAACCATGAAGATACCTCTTTCCCACTGAAGTCACTGATTATGCTTTTCTCCCAATGCCACATGCTTCATCCTCAGATTTGGGAGCTGTCCTGTCCCTCGGAGATGTAGCTCAGGTGGTGGCTGGTGTGCATCATGGGGAGAGCCTGGCTGTGTTTGGGAGCTGGCCCATCACTAGCAGAGGACCCTGAACATCACTTGACATGTCCCAGAGCATGAAGCAGTTCCTGTGTGAACTAGCTAGGATCTTCCTACCTGTTTCATGTCCTGTTTTAGAAACTGTGATTCAAGGTAAAATCCAGTCTGGAAGTGACAAGTATCTAGGTCACCCTGGCACTGTCCACAGCTGGCAGAGTGGTGAAGGGAGAAGGATAGCACTGATGCATCAGAGCTGAAAGCAGACCTTTAGAGACACTGGTACAGCCTGAATGTTATAGATCAGCTCCTGCTGACCTAAAACATTCACCTTGAGGTTCAAAGGATGGCTTCTAAGCCTTGTAACTGCAGTTTGGAGATTAAAAGGGGTCCTGAGAAGCCCCCATAGGCTGTGTCTCAGGAGGAAGAGCCTGCAATTAGGCAGCTATGTGTCTGTGGTACCAACTGAGCTTTTAGATCTGGAAGCATCTGTCCCATCAGTGATTTGATTTTGTGTAATGTGTCTCATGCTACCATATTGGTAAGTATGTCACTAAATCCTTGCACATCAAAGGAACAAAGTAAATCAAGCAAAACTGCATAAGCCACACTGCAATTCAGTTTTGACAAAAGATGCTTAGACAACCCTGGAGGCTGCAGTCCTCTAGATAGCAGCAAAACTTATGTAAACCCAGAAGCAATGCAGTTTTTCCTGTGTCACTGGGCAAAAGACTTGCACGTAAAGTTGGATTAGGAACTGGCCCAGAGTCAAGTAGTCCAGAGATCATCCTGAGTCTGATTGTAATTTTCCAGAATGATTGAAGCATTATACTTAACCTTTCTGTGCTTCCATTTCCTGGTCCATATTTGTTTTCCTCCATATTCCATGGAGGAGATGAGTATTAATTAGATAAGGATGTTTGGTGGAGACTGAAAAGCTTTGCAGTTGTTGAAGTCTCAGGTTACACTTTGCTAGGCCAGCTCATTTCAGTTCTTCAGAGTTAATATTGCAGTGCAGAATTTGACCACAATATTACTGTTAACCCCTCTGCTGTGAGGACAGGCTGAAAGAGTTGGGGTTGTTCAGCCTGGAGAAGAGAGTAGACCTGTAGAGACCTTCTTGAGGCTTTTCACTTCTTTAAGGGGGCTTACAAGAAAGATGAGGACAGACTTTTTAGCAAAGCATGTTGTGACAGGACAAGGGGAGATTTAGACTAGATAGAAAGAAGACAAGTTTTACAGTGAAGGTGGTGAGACGCTTGCACAGTTTGCCCAGAGAGATGGTCGATGCCCCATCCCTGGAAACATTCCAGGTCAGGTTGGCTGGGGTTCTGAGCAACTTGCTCTAGTTGCAGATGTCCCTGCTCACTGTGGGGTGACTGAACTGTGTAACCATTAAAGGTACTTTTCAACTCAAACCATTCTGTGAATCTATGACACCGTGATTCTAAGTCCAGCACTCATCTCACTTCCTGGAGCCATGCTCCAATACAAGAGCTGTCATTCACCAACACACATGGAGATAGAAGTCCCTGGGACAGGTTTTTCATTTGGGACTGATGGGTGACAAGAGTGGACAGACAGCATGAAGGCTGGGTAAAGGCCATCATGGAGAGGATGCTGAGGTGGCTGTGGTGGAGAAGATACAATGCAGAAGGTGGTGCAACATCATAATGGGGTGAGCATCTCATCATGTCCTCTGCTGATGGTGGAGGAAGCCCAGAGGATTTCCTCTGCTGATGGTGGAGGAAGCCCAGAGGATTGACTTGAACTAGATGCCCACTAGTAGATTAAGTCAGTGGAGGTTTAAGGCTCATTTCATTGCCTAGGTGGAAGTACTTAGTGCAATACAGAGGCCATGGAATATGTGGGATATCTGAAATAGGGGTGATAGATCTGACACAGAATCTATGAGTCCTGTGCACTCCTGGAATAGAAACTGGAGACCACGTAGGACACCAGAGCATCTCAAATGTTCTGAACATGTATGTGTGGGCAGCTAAATAGAGCTCCTAGTCAATACATGCCATGAAGATGGGGGAACAATTCAACCTACATCTGCATGCCTTGGTTGCTTTTTGACTCCACAAGTGCCCTGACTAGTTCTTCATGTACTTTAGCAGGAACTCACACACGTGGTCAGTGTAGAGACCTACATATAGACACCTATGTTCCCAGCTGAAACCAACCTGTGGGTTCCTTCTAATTCAGATCCTTCAGCAACAATGCTGAGATACTCCACAGAAGAAAAGAGAGCGCCACTCTAGAGACTGGCTGTATTTCCCACAGCAAAAGGAGATAGGAACAGGGTTCTCAGGACATTTGTTCTTACCTTCAGACAGGTTTCCATTTGAGACTTTCCAGGTCAGGAGGGTTAAGGTACGCCAAATCCCTCCTGCCCAGAGCCCTTTGTACTGTATTTCCCTAGACTTCATCTCTTCCTGCTTGAAGCCCTCTCCATCCCAAATATAACACAGAAAGTTAAGGCCCCTATTTTAGACATGCCAAGACCTCTTGTCCCGTACCGACTCTCTTCTCTTCTTTTTGCCATAATGCACTGATAATCCTGTCTGTCCCATAATAAATGGGCTAGTTACCAATGTTATTTAATGTGGGTAAAGTCAAACCCAGTTACAACTTTTTGTCACTCCTGGACTAGAACATGTTTACATTTATAGGCCACCATCTCCATACAGAACATTACATAAGAAACAAATGCAATACGTCTCCCAGGGATCTTTTTCTCAAGAGAATCAAGATGCTTTCCATGTGCCTGGTAACAGTACAAAATAGTTTGCTATTAAAATTCAAAAGCAAGTAAAATAGCCCTTCCCTGCAGGCTCTCTTTCTATGAGGCATTTCTGATGTGAATCCAGAGTCTCTGCAGAGGCCTGGCACATGAAATCCAAATTATATAGCTAGCATTCTGTTCTTCAGAAGTGCCTGTGTGAAGCACAAAATCCCTTTGCAATTCCTTCTGGTGATGAGAGGTAGCTCCTTATGTTCAGACCACTCCCCTCAGCATGCCTTGGGCTGAAGGCCTGCAGGGCTTGTAGCCCAGGAACCACCTCCCTTTCCTGTGCTCTTCCTAGCTCAGGGGAGAACCTATCTCCTACATCCTTCAGAGCACAGTGGAGGGTCCACAGGCAGAATCACCCTCTTGCTTTCTCCAGCCCCTGAAAACACCCTGGGACCACATCTGTGTTTCCACGCCCTTCTCTGGAGCCTTCCCACTGGCATCTGAAAGGGCACATCTACAGCTACACATTTTGGGCTATTTTGTCATGGGGATAGGTTAGAAATGAATCATGGTCATTTTCATGAATTACTTGCACAGCAGAGTATTTCCACACAGTGAGCCATTATGAACCCATAGGTGGAGAAGATAATTATGACTGGTGTAAAGCTGTGCCTAATTTCCCACTCCATAATGGGGAGACAATAACTCCCTTTCTTCATGGAAGTGTGTGACGATTTAATCACAAGGGGAGCTCGGTATTTATAGATTTTAAAGACACCACTATGATTATATATTCCCACCTTCTGCATAACAAAGCGCAAAGAGCATCAGCCATTAACGTCTGTGTCGAGTTCATATTTTTTGCTTGACTTTGTAGCATATCTCTTAAAAAGATATTCATGTAACCATTCTGAATGTATATCTGTCAAGTTATGAATCCCATTTTCTATGTTGACTTGCATACAGCATTGTAATTTCCATTTATAAATTCATCTTGGGAGTAAAACACCCATTTCGTGTTGCTATCTGTTGATTTTATACTTGCACCCCATTCAGTGCAAGGTTTGAGCACTGTCAGCCCATCAGTGCCCTGATCATAGGAGTCTGCCACATCCCTGAGAGATCATCACAGAGACAGTGGGGACATAACCATGTGTGTCCCTGGCACCAGCTGAATGATATGACAGAAAACCTTCCTTGGATTGTGAATGACATCAGGAACTATTACTTCTTGCAACTGGATGAGTCTATGGGTTTAGCCCATGTAATTGATTGTTTGCTTTATGTTCATGTACCAAATTACAAAGGACAAAGATTTTACTTTGCCTTTTTTTCACTTGTATCACCAAGAAAGTGAAGATCATCTTTATGTAACGACTTTATGAATGACCGTAGTACTGACTGGGATCTCTTTGTAGGAATGTATATGGATGAGCCAAAACAAAATTTATAGGAAAGGTATGCCCAAGCATGTCCAGTTTATGTCCAGTTTAACAGACCATAAAAATACACTTGGTGAAAGAGCTATCTCTTGAATTAAAATGATTTCCTTATGGTGAAGAACCTTGTTATTTTGAGAAATCAGTTTAACTTGCCATGTTTCAAAGGAGGTTCAGTTTTGTATCTTGGTGATGTGACAGGCAATACTGTCATCCCCCATCACAGGATTTTGCTCTTGAAAAAGGTATGCCTAACAAGAACTAATGTAGCTAATGTAACTAATGTTATTTTTTTTATTCTGTTAGATGTGACATCACCATCATAAATTTGAGGATATTTTGTTCCCTTACTCTACATGGGAGAAAGGGATGTGCTTTGTCATGGGACCCATGTTGAAAATTAACCTATGACTAGCTGTAAGAGGATGCAGGGCTCTGAAGATATTTATCCTTTGTCATATGCAAGGAACCTAATCTGAAGACACAGATGCTGCTTGGCCTCTAAAATGCCAAGAAGATCTGGCCCAGGGGCACATCATCCTCTAAAGCCTTCAGTTATTTTGTGAAGATTGTAGATCTCTAGTGCTTTCTAAATGTGACATGGCACAATCAAAAAAATTCCCATACCAAATGTGGTTTGTTTGTTTTTTTCCTTTTGCTTCCTGATTGTTGTGTGAAACCAGAGTGAAACCAGAGTGAAACCACAAGCAGATAGGCTCAGTGGGGTGGGAGTAGGGGGGAAGCTGTGGAGGCTGAATGCAGAGTGCTATGCCTGAAGGGAAGGCTGAGATGAAAGGGCTGTGCTTGAGCATCTGCCCCAGGAACTCAGAGGCCGGAGGACCAGCTTGAATCCAGACCAAAGGTGCCATAAGGAGACTTCTAGGGTTTTGCATGATTTCATTTTTGCATCTACTTTTGGTGACCTTCCTGAAGTCATCAACACACACCAACTCAAGGATCCAGGTTTTGGAGAAGCTGTTATATTCCTAGGTAGGTCATTTCCTAGGAAACCCCTAGGAGAATCACTCCTTTTTTTCTGTTTTGACTGCGATGTCCTACCAGCAGATGTCATTGCTCCTTTCCCCCAGTCATGAAAGCTAATCTGAACATAGTCAAACAGGGGCACTCTGCTAATGCTAATCACAAAACATACACTCATTAGTTGTTTGTGGTCCCCAGCTATTTTCCAACAGTAGTCAATTAGAGGACAGTATTACCTGCAGGATGTCTCAGGATAACCCCAGCAAGGTCTACATCTGGAAGACAAAGGATGTACTCCTAGAGGACCAGTGCACGGTAATAGGTAGAGTAATAAAACCAGTAAGGCCACTGAAGCAAAGAGCAAAGAGGGGTTTATGAGACAGCTGGATGTTTTTATGGAGAAAAATTGAATTAAGGGACATGGTGACAAATCAGAGAGATGGGGATGAGGACCACAGAAACCAGAGAGGCAGGGAAATAGCTTTTTCTTGTTTGGTAGTTCCCTGCCTCCCTTTTAAAGCCCAGAAGAAAACACTCCTTGTGGGAAAGAGTTTTACACAACTTCATGGAGGAGCCTGAGATGGTCTCAGCTTTGGTTTATAGATGTGGGTATGGCTTCTGCTAGAAATGCCTTGCTCTGCTGTCCTATCTCTTGGCTGAGAGTGTGGTTCCATTGCTGTGCCTCTGGACTGTGAGATGCTCACTTGGCAATCAAAAAGTCATCTTTTTGCTTTTCCTTCTGCTCATCAGCATCCTTAAGCGACCCAGGCTTCCTCCCTCAGCTCCAACCTTCTCTCATACCTTAATGTCTTCTTGAAAACACACGACATCAATTTGAAAAAGATGTTGAAAATCAAGAGTGATACTTTTAGCTTTTCATAAGGATCTAGAACATTTGACCTATTTTCCTCCCACTTGGTTACTTCTCTCCTTTTAATAAATCAAATAAAACTGTAGGAGCACTGCTTTTCATCTTGTCTGGACTGTTATATTTCATCTCCTGAGTGGGTGGAGGTAGGTGTGCATGGAGGGGAACAGCTCAGAAGCCTGAAAACATGAGAGATGACTCCCTTAAACTCTTCTGATTTCACAGAAAGTTGCCAGATAGGACTTTAATTAGGGCCTATCAAAACCAATCAGGTAAAGAAAAAGGTTTGTCAAGTATGTTAGCTGTCTCTAAGCTTTTGGGAGTTTGCAGGGTTTTTTATTTATTTTTTTATTTATTTTTACATTGTGGACATATTTATTCATCCTACTGACTTTACAGCTGTGGTCCCTTGCTTACAGCACATCTCTCTGCATGAGAAACCTCTTCTATCATCTTTGCCGCTTGCTCAATTGGTAATTTACCTGCTGGGATGGGCAGGAGCACTCAGGCATTGCCGGGGTGGAGATTAGATTTTCACTTGGCACTTTTTTTTCTAGTACTAAGAACATTTTACTTGTGTGCTGATATTGCCATTATTTCTGATTCATCTGCAAAGAAAGTTTGGAAGTCAACAGTCCTTGGTATTCACTTAGCAATGTAAAACACAAGCATGACAAATAATCATATTATATAGCCTGGTAAGGAAAAAAGGGGAAATCAGCACAACTTTAAAAGGAAAAATTAGAATGTCTTCTTTCACAGATTTAAGTGGAAAAGTTTGCCCCTGCCTTTTTAATTCCACAATGTGTTTCACATTATCTGTGGAATTCTCTACTTTGTTTGTTGGGTTTTTAGAGATTTCAGTCAACAGAGAGTAATTCAAATATTGAAAGTTAGGATCACCTTGAAGTGTTTTGCTTTCATTATCAAGATACTGGTCACACCAGCTCTGACTGGGAATATTTCTTCTTCAAAAAACACAATTTAAAATAAAATTGTTAACTTTTGTGTCTAATACAGCCACCAAAGGAAAATATATGTCAACTGAAGGCTGTAAAAACAGAGTAGGATCACTGAACACATCTGGAAATACTTTAATTACTGCACATTCAGCTTTGAACTACTTGGTTCCTATGTAAACATAAGACTAGTAATTAAAGTACAAGATTTAGCTTGTGTGGATTGCCATCTTATAACTACTGATTTGAAGAAGGGAAGGAGAAAGAGAAGATGTAATTTTACATGTGTAGATTGTAAAGCCAAAAGGAATGTTAGATGTGAGTGGATGTACAGCAGACTGGTGAATTCTACCCCATTACTCCTCTTTTGAGCCCCAAACTTGGTGTTGGCCAATGCATGTTTTACTGAAAGACACTTCATCTTGGTAGAAGAACATCAAGTAATGAAGTTACACCTTGGAGAGCAGAGGGAATACTTAATTAATGAGCTTTAAGAAAGCATAAAGATAATTAAAAGCTTTTCAAGTCCTTTTTTGAAACTGTCTAAGGATGTATGACATTTTAATTTGATTTGCAATAAACCAGTTACAAAGAGCCATGGTTTTATGTGTAATTAATTATATATTTAATTTAAGATATCTTAATAAAAAATTAATGGAGAGCTAAAGGATATATAGTAAAAAATTAGTTGACTGTAAATTATCCTAAGGAATTACTTCAAATAAGTTTGAATTCGATGACTTGCCATGAAACCTTGTGCAGTTGGCTCAAGATGATAAATTAACTGTGTTGTAAATGTGAAACTGCTTTAAATATTTTTTTGCAGCATTGAGAAAGTGCATGGAAATATGAGCATTTTTTTTCCCCAGTATTAGGGAGTGCCTCATGTCCTGGCCGCCATTTTGGATCAGTAAGACCTTTTTGTCTACTGGTGGCTGGGTGAACTGTGTGAGGGCAGCCACAGATGCATATGATGTTATTGTAGAGTATTGCCTAACTCATCTTGAAATGCTGCACACTTTGGTTCTTCTGGATTTGCTTCTGTGCTCAAACAATATCTCTGTGCTGTGCTGGTGGAAGCTGGGTGAGATGCCTTCAACTGATTCACCAGGATACTCACGATCTAGCTTGGCTGAAGGGAGCTCTGTGGGTATTTAAGACTGGACCAACTCCTCCTCTGTTTCGTCTCTGCTCACTGTGAAAGATGCCCAAGTAGCTTATTATGACCACCTGTCTGATTTTTTGATCGTTAAAATTACATGAGTGATAACATATTCCTTGTGACTGTCATTACTTAAATAGATATGCCTTATCTGCACCACAGCACAGCTAGTCCATCTATGGCTAAAACCAAGGCAAACAGGGTGGCCAAAGCCAAATGGATGTTCTAGACATAAAAGCAGCAAGACTTCTATGAGTCAGGCTGCCTTTCAAAAGCCAATACTAAACAAGCCAAAGAGCCTGGAGAGATGTCCCAGTGTTGCACTATATTACCAGTAGAGATGGAAAAATCTGCAAAAAGCCTGACTTCTGTAGCTTCCCCTCTGCCTGTCTTTTTTTTTTTTTTTTTTAATTATACCTCTCCAGAGGTCCCTTTAAAACCCTACCATTCTGTGATTCTGTGAATTTCTGATGAGAGTTCCTAAAGCATAAGTGGCTTCACAACTGGTGAAAAAAATGGTAAAACATTAGACGTCTTCAGGGGTGGTTTTTTATTGTTTCACTGGATGTGGCTTGAGTGACAAATGTCCATAAATGTTTTTTCTGCATCTGGTGGGTTTCAGCCAACTCTATGGCAGACTGAAGTGCCCTGAGCTTCCCTTCCCCTGAATATTGACATCCCCAGCCTGGGGAAAAGGAGTAGGGCAGAAAGATGGAAAGTGCATGAATGAAAACAATAGGGGAGGGAAGATATCTTCCCCAAGGAGCATATTAGGAGGCTACAGGTGAACCATCAGAAGCAGAGAGGATGAAATTTTAATCCTGTAAGGATCTAAACTCCACTGAAATCAGCAGAGAAATCCCAGAGGGCCCCAGATGGTATCATGACTCTGATACAGAATCATGCACTCCTCTGCCTTGGTTGAGCTGGGCACACAACAGATCTAAAACCTTCATGGATGTAAATCCTCATCACCTGCATGATTTGACTCAGTGTTTCTGTCTGGTCTCTGCTTTCTTGCTCTCTATTCAAGCTCATCACCCTGTGCCACAGTATGACTGATTGAATGCAGGTCCTCCATCACACTTAAATTTATCTACTGGGCACAACATGCTGTCCAGCCACTCCTGTGTTCTTTAAGGGCTCACAAAGGGGCAACAAAGTAAAAATGGGACCTAATCTGTAACTGTAATAGATGGCACCAGCAAATTCAGAGCCACATTTGGGACTGAAATACTGTAAGAGGCCATTTTAAGAAAGAAATGGTGCTGGGTCAAATGCTTTATGTGGTATGCAACCATAGCCCTGAAGAATAGCAAACATGTCTATATGTACAAATACCCATGGATTGCTTAGATTCTCCCCACAGTGACTCAAAAGAGACAATGTTAAGGTTTTGCAATGTGACATCACAGGGCAATAAAAATGAAAGGAAAGAGAGAAAAAAAATCTGGTGATGAATTTCAAAATAAACTGGCTTTCCAGCAACCCAATAAAGGGAGAAGAATGTCCTCCATTTCCAGAAGGACGATGGAGAACAGCAAAGATGGACTTTACAACCCATTCTGCTAGTAGAGACTAGGGGTCTGCTGACATTAATTTTACGCATTCCCTTCTCTTCCCTCAAAAGAAAATTGAGCAAACCACTATGATTTAGGAAATGATAGCCCAACAGACTTTCACTGCAGGCAACCTTCATCAAACATTAGCCTCTTGGCTGCACTGCAGAGCAGTCAGTTTTCAGTCTGTTTTAGAAGATCCTTATTTTATCCCTTGCTGTTTATAATCAGAATATTTCATATATTTTCACAAAAGCCTTTTGCCAAACTCCCTATTCAAGTGAAAATAGCAGGAGTTTTCCAGTCATATTTGGGAGATACTCATTAAAGTTCAGAAGGAATTTGCTATTGGCATCGTGTTTTTAAAAGACATTAGATTTGATTTTGCTAAGGCACACACAAAAAAAAAAAAAAAAAAAAAAGAGAGGGAGAAAAAGCTTCAGGTATTCTTCTACTCTGGCTTTGTTTGTTCTGTACTAATTCGTAAAGTGTTTCTGTCTGAAGTCATATGAAAGGGAAGCGACCATGGCGGTTAATAGTTTCGTGTATACACCACATTTGGGCTATAGAGTTCAAGGACCTGAGGAAACAGAGGAACATCAAAGTGATCCAACCAGCCAAAGATAACATGACTCACTAGTGCAAATGGGAACGAAAGGCAAATCTTTGGGTTTGCCAAGACTCCTGTGAGCTGTTGGCAGTGTCTCCACTGGACGTTACAGCCAAAGGAGAGTGCCAGATATTGACGAGGTGACCAACTGTTTCAAAAATGCTCCTGGCCTTGTAATAGGATGAGAAGGAAGCACAAAACCACCAAACACCTTTAATGCATTACCTACACCAGGGAATTAAGCATTCCCAGGACAGTCGCCAAGCCCTGCTTGTATTTACAGTCTAGGGGGATGCCATGTCCCTCCAACAGCTGTGACACTGCAGTGGTAGTATTCATACAAGCTGTGGATAATCCAACTTCTGCTCTGCCTTAGTCCAAATCTGGGTGCCTCGATGGCTTTTCTAGACAACCTGTTTTTTGGATGTTTTGCAGCTGGAGTTAATCTCACTTCTGATTTCACCTGGTGAAGAATGCATTACCTGAAACACAGAAGGCCAGGAGTTATCAAAATCACCTCAAGATGGATTACCTTGTTGTGGTCTCTGCTGTAAAGACAACACTACACAAAAGAAAAATGTTTGCTGAAACAAAGCCCGGGTTCTGGGCTCCCTTTCTCACCAGGAGCTGCCTTGGCGCAGGGTGACAGACTAATCCACACTTTTGCTCAGGCCAGATGACATGATGTCCCCCTGTCTCACAGGACAACCTCAGTGAAAGGCACTGAGACCACTAACCCTGGGACAATGGATGATGACAGCCAGGAATCCAAATGTGAACCTCTCTTTCTGGAGAGGTATCTCAACTATCACATGGTGGACGTAAGGATCCACTACTCCTCCAGCCCTGCTCAGTGTGGAGCAAAACGCCACAAGCCACATATACAAGGTTCACATCATCACTCAACCTCAGCTCACACTCACTACACCTACTACTGGGGAGTTTTGGGTTAGAGACAGATTTGAGATGTTAATGGGGGCTAAGTATTAGGTGAAGAACACAGCCACATGCAGAAAGAGAAGTAACCAAGCGGGACAGGACAAGGATCTCCATTTTGCATCCAGTTGCCTGCAGGGCAGTACTGTCTTTCAGTGAACATAGCCTATGGTATTTTAAGCACCTCCAGAGAATCATAGAATCATAGAATCATTCCAGATGGAAAAGACCTTTAAGATCATCCAGTCCAACAAAAATTACACCTCCACCTAAGCGACTTGTTTAATCAGGCCCAAGCACTGCAGCCCTTGTCCCAAGGGTGGGACCAAACATACTGCTAGGGGATCCATTATCTTTTGTGCTCAGCTCACACTGTTCTCTTTAAAATATTAATGAGACATATATTCTCAATCAAGAAGCTATTTCAGAAAGTCTTACTTCCAATCAGTTGTATGGTTCAGTTTGTAGCATCATCCGCCCTTATTTTGGTTGGGAGTTTTAGCAAAATGATTTATGGATATTTATTTCCCAGAGTAGCATTTTCACATTGATGGATTGAATATTGATGGCACTAAAGCCAGATAATCAATGTACATTTAATGGTGCATGGAGTGTTAAACTGCCCAACAGTAATTTGGGGTAGGAAGATGCATAGATGAGGATAACTGGGCTTCTTCCTTGAGTGGTGTGTGTGTTTTTGCAGTTCATAAAACCATAGAATCATAGAATGGTTTGGGTTGCAAGGGACCTTAAAGATCACCTAGTTCCAATCCCCCTGTCATGGGCAGGGACAAGAGGTGAATAACAAGGAGGCGAATAACATCTGAGCATCTTACCACCTATGGCTATAGATAAGTGAAGAAACAGAGGTGGTGAATCTCAGACAGGCTGAGCTCACCCAGCTGAGCTGAAGAGGACTTCTGCCACTTGAAAACATATTACCCTATTTCAAGAAGTCATTATTTGTTTCTTGTGGGTCTCATCTTGTCCACACTGGTGCTCACAACCCCCCCCCCCCCG